>BQNB010060808.1:0-36769 GCA_026074375.1 Tanacetum coccineum
CTATTACAAGGCCCCTAAGAGTATATTAAATGCATGTAAAATAACTTAAGAGGGATAAACCATATAATGGGTAAGGTGGTATGAAGACTGTTACAGATGGTATCCTTTCTACACTACTCACGTTTCCCTAGACATATCAACAGCGATACAGACAAAAGCTGGTTTTCTAAAGCCTAACGCGCACATTCATCAACAAGAAGCAACATCAAAAGGATCTACAACCTAAGTTTCATGCAATCATAGATAAATTCAAAGGAGGTTTTAGTCTCGCATGTTATAAAGAAAGCAAGAAGGTAAATCAATCAGACAACACATAGACATATTGAATGATTAATGATAAATAACCTTACTTGATTAAAACATGGATTCAAGGTAGTTCAATAGGGTTTTGAGGCCTTAAAAAGGACCTATAAAGCCCCTAAAATGATTAGGGTTCGTCTCCTTAGGTTTATACAAAGTTATCCCAAAGTTACACACTAAAACCCTAAAAACAGATTTGTATTTATAGAGATGTCGACGCGACGGCGCTGCTTTGTAATCCAAACGCCGTCGCCACGTAAACAATTCTAGATCCTCTTTAAGTTGGCCACGTCTTGACGCCGTCGCCAAATTCCTGACGCCGTCACTATAAAGATCACGACGGCGCCACTTTATGCATGCGAAGCCGTCTCTAGCCACAGTTTGCATAAATCTTCAAGAGATTTGGTGTAGGTCCGTAATCTTGTCCGTTTCGTCTCTAAATGAGCCCAAGTCACGTGTATTTCCTCCAAATGCCATCCAAGTGCTAAAAACCTAAAAACAAACGATTAAGCACATAATCTGAGCATATTTGCATAATTTAGGGGGTTAAATGACCACGAAATAGTGTATAAAATGACACCTCATCAAATACCCCTACACTTGAGATTTGCTTGTCCTCAAGCAAATAGGCTTTTCTACCTAGACAACAACAATACGAGGGTCATTTAACCTACTCTTTAAAAGTATTTTACAACACAACCTTCTAGACCTCGTAATTAAAAGCACAAAAAGTATATCCTAGCACCTCACATAAGTGTTTGGGATTCTCTCTTTCACTCGGGTGTATAATAAATTATAACATAATGAGGAAACGGAAAATCAACACTCATTACCTGTCATAGCATATAAATTACCATAGGCTTGGTAAAGGATCAAACCTCCACCGCTAGGCGCAAGCATTATTCATTACTATCCAAGAGGTCTTTTAAAGGGTTGTGGGGTGTAGGTGTAAGATAACATTAATGGAAACAGAAACGGATGGGATACATTTAGGTGGTGACTTTGGGTGAATTTGGAGTGGAAGGGTTAGCTAATTATTTATAAGAATACACGTTGGTTTGGTTGTTAAGCCAAAGACTTGGACAAAATATAAAAACTCTACAAAACTCTACACCAATCTCTTTCTTTTTCTTTTCTCGACTCTAATATAAACATAAACATAAACATAAACATAAACATAAGCAAATGGTAGCCCATACATTCTTTTACTCTTATATATATATATATATACTCTACACCAATCTCTTTTTTTTCTTGACTCTAATATAAACATAGACATAAGCAAATGACAGCCCGTACATTTTTTTCACTTTTTTATATAAATTTTTTTCGATTCTTTTTCTTATTTTTTTCGTACACTTTTGCCCTGCCATTGCTTAAACATATAATACATCATGGGGGTTTATAGATACACCCTTACACTTGAACTTTTACATACTCAATTATTTACAATCTAACTAATGACCCGATTTGAGATGGATCAAAATAATATGGAGCTTATTGAGCTCTATTGGGGATAATAAATTACTTCTTCCCCAATTCTTCATAGGATGAATACTATCATGAATCCCAATCATCCTAAAATAGTATTTACAAGGATAAGGACTTAGCAACCGTATACTCAAATAATTGACTTGGGTTAAAACAATAATGTACTAAAAGTGAGTACATACAAGGTAGGCTAAGACGATTTGGTTGTAACGATTGGTTTAAGGGTGACAATGCTCTTCATTAATGGTCCGTTTTAACCAGAAAATTACGAGAACCATAAAAAAATGGGCTCGAAGGGTTGTACTAGGGGTATCCTGCACTAAAAATTAGTGCATGGCAAGAGTGTGGGATAGTTATGTGACCATAATAACAGTTACAGGTTTAAAACATGGGTTAATCCTAGTGCCTCTTATCTAGCAAATCCTAATACTTACTATGCGGTCTCGGGATGCATCACAAAAACAAGTTCTAGAATTTAATACACCATCGGTACACTCATATAATTTAATACCTATACCAATGCTCCAGAAAAGGTGACTAAGACCATACGTACACATCCGTAACGACGGAATAGACACATGTGACTGCATTCAAACCTTAACTCGAGAAAGCTAAAGGTATAAACTATCTTGGGTATCAATAATGGATACCCGAATTCATAAAGATTTAAAGGTGAACCTCACATTTTTAGGGTGAAATTTTGAGGGTTTTTGTGCTAGTCATACACATTTCTATCCATGAGACGCATTAATACTTGGTTTTCGTTGGTACGTGTTAGAATTTTTTTTTAATTTGGGTCAAAATTACCTTTTTATGCTATGTTCCGATATATTACCCATCATTTTAAGAACAAAGCAAATGGCAAATGAAAGAATAATTTCTAAGGCTAATTTCCCCCTACACTTAAGTTGAACATTGTCCCCAATGTTCTATAGAAGTACCCGTAAAAACGAATAAAGGGATAAGAAAACAAGGAAAAGAAACTAGTACTCCCCTGATTTGCTCAATAATGGAGAAGAAACATGCGATAACTGGTTAAATTGTCCTCCAAGAATCTTCCAATAAAACTTCCTAAGAACTTCCAAGCTTCTTCTCGTCAAATATAACCTGTAATCAAAGACAAAGACAACTACACCAAGCATAAAATCGGCAGGATAGATATAAATACAATGAGAATTTAGGGTTTGACTCTATGAAAGCAGTAAAGATAGGAAAAGAGTAATGATGTAATCATAGGTTTATGTAGGTTTACAAAAGAATTACAAATTTTAAATATTGCACATTTTATTTTTCAAAAATACTAGAAAAAATTGAATTTTTACATTCCTGGAGACGCGAAGCCGTCGGGTGTTAATCCCGACGTCGTCTTCAGCGTCTGTGAAAAATTCTTCTTCGTTTTTAATGAGAAAATTTCTGCACGCAATTTTATTAGTTAAATCTAAAGAAAGCACTGCATAAAAACATGGAATTAATCTTTACAATCATATGACTCGAAACTGACACGAATTAATCTAAACAAATTATATTAAATGTTTGAATTTGGTTCTTAAAAACCAAATATATTCCCCTACACTTATTTTGTTGCAAAATACCTTTGACTGTAAATAAGACGAAGTTAAAAACAAACAAAGCATGATTACAAAATTCATTCAAACATAATAAAACAAACAATAAAGAATTAAAACACACGACACTCCTAATATGCGGGAAAGTAAATATTGGGTTGCCTCCCAAAAAGCGCTTTTCTTTATTTACGAGTCTTGTAGCTAGACTCGAAGTCACACGTAAAGTGTCGTAGAAGTGGTCCAAGTCGATGATCTCCCTTGTACTTTCTCACTCGGAGAGCTTTCTAGTGGTGGGGATCGATTATAGGGTTTTGGTAAACTCTTCTCCGTCTGGATCAATCAGTCTGATCTTGGCATGCCATGCTACATCTCCGTTCTTGGGTGGTTTGTTCCAGTTTACTAGGTTGTTAATTAAGTCCTTCGACTCCCACATGTTACTCTTAAGATTTATGGGTGTAGCTCCTAAAAATTCCACCACTCTTCTAAACACAAGGACATCCTTAAAAGGATTAATCTCAGCATCTCTAGCAATTTCCTATTCTCCGGGAAAATGGCAATCTAAGAAGTCCTTTCTAGCGTAGTAAGGGTTTTGTACGCCTACTCCATCCGAGCTAGGGCGTGGTTTGTATGATTCCCTTTTTCCAAGCGTGGTCTAATATGGTGCTTCCTCCTCACCTAAGTCGACTCCTTTTACACAAAATACTGATCTAGTGATCCCTTCTCCTACCGCTATTTTAGCTTTTCTATAATCTATAACTACATTGGCGGTTGCTAGGAATCCTCTTCCCACTAGCAAGGGGGTTTTGGGGTCTTTCTTCATATTGATTACGTAGAAATCGTTTAATAGTTTTAGTCTTCCTATGTAGACTTCTACGTCTTTAACAATTCCAACAGGGTAGGATTTGGTTCTGTCAGCCAACCCGAAGATGTGGTCAGTCTCTTCCAATAGTCCTATGTTAAGATTTTTGAAGAGGTATAGCGGGATTATGTTTACACACATTTTTGGTTTTGTTGTTTTTCAAAGGAGGTATAGCCGGGATCTTCTTGTTATACACCAACCTTAAATCAGCTAAGGTGTCAAATAGGGTGTTTGAATGTTCTATATCTGACGGGAAGGTAGAGTTAAATAGTCCGGATCGCCTCCAGGCTTTGCATATATCGTTTCTCCTTGGCACGAATGCTGATCCGTTTTTGCCTAGTTCTAGGATCTTTCCACGAATATTATTCCAAGATTGCGCGTTATATATGGGAGCGTGAGGCTAGGATTCAAGAAAGGGGTAGGTTAAGGATGACCAATCTAGAATTCATCTTCTCAATAGTTGGTTCGTGGTCCTATGGGTTAGTGTTGCAATCCCCTGATTCGCGGTTTATGTATAAACTAATATCGCAACCTAATACACGATCATAAACTCCGAATTGCTCCTTGAACTCCAAGGCAAAAGGTCATATTCCACAAAAGGATAAAAAATACACGCAGAGAACAGAATCAATCGAATAAAAAGATTCCGGAGAGATGATTCCCGGGTCGTATGTCGCCATACGAGGCATGCAATTGAAGTTATCCTGGTTTTGATGAGAAATTGAATGATGGAGGAAATATTTTAGATTGATGGAAACATACTGCATTTTAATGAACAACTAAAATTAAAATTAATAAAACCTAATTTAATCTACGGGTGAACAGGATAATAGGGAAATGGGGATTCTTAAAAACATTTACCTAGGAAACAAAATTACGTTAGTAGGGAACTCCTGTTTAAAACATTAGAATCTATTACTAAAATACGGGGAACAGAAATCAGGGTATCGGGAAACCTAGAATACTAAAAAATTAAGAAAATAAATGCTAAATTAAACTTAAAATTCAAAATTAAATTTATTAACGTTAATTTGAATTATAAAAAAAACTAGAATTAAAACGGAGGTCGTTTGACTGCTCAAACGAAATAAGAAACGGTAAAAAGCACTGTAAAAACGGGTCTAAGACTGGATTTTATGAGTTAGTAAATAAAGCCATACACTAAAAAATATTTTTATATTTTTCTCTAAGGAAACCTTTAACTCGACAGAAAGTAAATTTTAAAATAAAAAGAAAAAATATTTTTTTATTTAGATTTTTGGATTTGTTTTATTGAATTTTTAAAGATTAAGAAAACTTAATTAAAACCATAAGTAAAATAGAAAAAGAACAAAAAAATAAAAAGTTATAAAAATTCTGAAAAATAAAATTTAAATAAAGAAAAAAGCTAACACTTCTAAAAAATATAATAAATGCACCAAAAGTTACGTTGTTTACAAAATTAAAGTAATTTGAGTTAACATGAATATAAATAATTTATACGTAATGTTAATGTATTTAAATGTTTAAAGATAAAAACTAATGCTGTTAATTATAGGGACTAAACGAGTGGAAAGCGACTGCATAAGGACTAATCGGAGGCTAAGGCATACTAACAGTGGGGACTAACAATTATAACTATTAAAAAGAGACAAGAAGTAGGAAATTACACAATTGGTCCCTGAGTTGGACCCCGATTACAAAGCAAGTCCAAACAGCTTATTATCAAAAAGCTATAAAAGCAAAGTTGTTAAGGGGCTCAAGGACAACATTTTTCTTAATAAGCACACTAGCTGAAATGAACTTAATAAGCCAGAAATGAGAGCTTTTGGGGCTGCAGAAGCTTATTAAGCTTATGAGCTTATTTTTCTTTCTTATTGGGATTTAAGCTGCCAAATAAGCTACAACTATGGGGGACAGTTAATAAGGCTAAGGGGAGTCCTAAATATAAGCTAAGGAAATCTAATAAGCCCTAAAATAAGCTGAAATCTTAAATAGCTATATTGACAGATTATTATAAAAACAGAAATATGGATACTTAAGGCCTAAATTAAGCTAACCTAGAAAGGGAGATAAGCTATAAGATTTTGGGGACTTATAGGGTATCTATTAAGCTACATTAAAAAGCTAAAAGATACTAGGGTCTAGTGGATAAATAAGCTGGAAAAAGGGGTTGAGATTGGATGCTCAGCACCAGGGGAGGCAAAGCAGTGAGCTAGGGGCTTATTTTGGCTTATTGAAATAAGCACATTGGTGCTTTTTACCCAAAACCAACCACAAACAGATTTACAAGGGATATAATTAAACTTATTTCCAAAGTTTGAGTTATTAATGAGGACTTAAACCTGCTGAATTTTGAGGTGGAAGTTCAAGGTTTTCAAAGAAATGGGGTTTAGGTTCATTGACTTTTACTTGGTGAGATTAAAAGACAGAACAAGTGGCTTTTGAAAAGAGCTAGTAACACTCAAATAAGCACAAACAAGGTGTGCTTAAGCTGCTTAAACAGCTTAAGCTGTTTAACACAATGTGGCTTATAGATTTTTGACAGTTTGATCAAAGGACCTTAAAAAACTAATTTTTTTACTAAAAAGTTAGCAAGAAATACATGAAATATTTAGCAAGAAATGTTAGAGAAAGAAAGACTTAGAAGGAAGGTTTTAGTGAGAGAAAGATGAGAGAAAACACTTAGATTACTATGTGAGAAATAAAACCAACCAACCACCTCTCCACGGCATGGAGAGGTGTATAAATACTTACATGTAGACATGGGCTTGGGCCTTTATGGGTTTGTCCATGGGCTATAACTAACTATCCTAGTAAGTTTCTAAAAATTAACTTAACGAGCTAACTACAGTTATCTATGGAAGTGACCGACACTTTCGTGTTCCTAACAATCTCCCCCTAAGGGAGGTCACTCCATTTTACAAAATCTTAAGCCTAGCATACTATGCTTTATCTTTAGTCTTGAGCTCGTAGTCTTTAACTTCGATCATTAACTTGTGATTTGATGTAGTGATCATTGACTTTAGGCTTGAGCTTGTTCCTTTATCTTGACTTGAATGTGAGAACGTGATCTTGAACACCTTGAGATCATCAACCAAGCATAATCTCGATTCGCCATCTTGTAAACTTTTCCATCTTGTGAACTTGTGACTTCTGGACCGACATGCTCATACCTTTATTGATTTGTTAACTTGAAAAGCTTTAATAATGCATATTTCTTGAGGTTCTTTAACTATAACACTTTGTCACTTCGAGAAAGACGTTCAGTATCAGAGTGATGAAAACTTCTTTGAAATTCTTTGACTTTAATACTTCGTCACTTCAAGAAAGACGTACGGTATCAGAGTAGCGGAAGTCTTGAAACATGTACTTGAGCTTTCATGATGTCTTTATGTTTGTCGGTCGGGTATGAGCATGTGGCTATGAATCATGACTCGTCGGGAATCAGCTGCACTAATCGTCGGGAGTACCTGCAGGTTTAGGTTAGTGATAATCAACAGTTATGGACAAGAGTGTCTTTGTCACTTTGTCGAATACGGTTGTAATAACCACGGTTCCCCGTTGATCAGTATAAATACTGTTTGAGATCAGGTAGAATTCTAAGGAATCTCCTTGTCAGGTTTTCGCATCTGCACTAGCCGTTCTCATTACCGGAGCGTCTCAAAGCAGATAACATGATATGACACTACCACAGTTATTCCTCCCTTCTTTGGTACACAATGTACCGGGCTAACCCAGGGACTGTCGGAGATAGGGTAAATCAATCCAGCTTCGAGAAGTTTTTCAACCTCCTTTTTAATAACATCGTGGATTTTTGGATTTACTCTTCTTTGATGTTGGACTGCTGGTGCATAGTCCTCTTCCATAAGAATCTTGTGGGTACAAAATTCCGGGTTGATACCCTGAATGTCAGAAAGTTTCCAAGCGAGAGCTCGCTTGTGGGACTTTAGCACCTTTACGAGAGCGGATTTTTCCTCAACATCCAACTCTTTAGCAATAATGACGGGCAACTTGTTGTCGCCCTCCAAAAATGCATACTCGAGATGGGGAGGCAGTTCCTTGAGTTCAACCTCGGGAGGTTCATGAACGGAAGGTTCAATGGTTTTAGCTTCACAGAGTTTGAGCTCTTTCCTACCTCCAGGCATATATTGTTTATGATTTGGGAGTGGGGGTGGTGGTTCACTGTTCAAAATTGCTTCTAGAAGCAGGATGTCCCCCTCAGGATCATAGTAGAATGGATTATATGCTGGACAATCCGGATCATCTGCTAGACCAAGGAAAGAGTCGACTTCTTCGAGAAGCAGGAAATCACTATCCCCAAATGGAGTTAGGGTAGGAGAAGAAGTAGCAACAATTGGATCATAATACGGAGTGGAATTTCCACTCGCGATTATATCAGTAAAACCAAGAACTTCTTGAGAGTATTCCTCACAAGCCATATCAATGACGTCAATCTTGTTTGCCGTCATGTGAGTGTAATTGGCCGAGTATCTCGAAGTCTGATCCAAATTGTAAGTGATGGCTTCACTTCCTATTCTAAGAGTTAATTCACCCTTGTGCACATCAATCAAAGCACGACTGGTCTTTAAGAAGCACCTCCCGAGAATTAAAGGGACTCGGGGGTCTGGCTCAAAATCTACAACCACAAAGTCGGCTGGAAAGTGAAATACACCAACTTTAACGGAGATGTCTTTTGCAATTCCCATTGGTTTAGAAATTGATCGATCCGCAAGTTCGAGTGTCATGCAAGTTGGAGTAAGATCAGGAAGTGAAAGCTTTTCCCAGACTGAAAATGGCATTAGATTAATGCTAGCACCGAGATCGGCTAATGCTAAGCATTCATCCATCCCTGGAAATTCACAAGGAATCAGGAACTTGCCGGGGTCTCCAAGTTTTCTGGGTAACTTGTTCAAGATGACCGCCGAACAATGTTCATTCATCGAAGTTCGAGCTAGACAGGGTTCATTTGAAGTTCGAGCCACTTCAGTAAGTTTCTCTTTATTCCCAAGTAAGGTTCTTAGAGTCGAGGCGAACTTGGGCATTAAAACAAGAGCATCCGTAAAGCTAATCTCGAAACTTCTTCGAATCTTCTCTTTGAAGATTTCATAGAAATTGTCGATTTGTTCATTAGCTTGATTTAGGCTCTTTTCATTTACACGCCTCGAAGGTTATGGAAGAGAAACTGAAGGTTTAATGTTTGGTAAGGGAAGTAACAACAGGAGCAATAAAGGGTCTCAAGAACTGGAGTTGTGATTGTTAGGACTACCGGATGGGTTGGACGGGTGTAGTACTTTGTGAGCAAGAAGGGTGCACTTTGTCCTTTGGTCACCTCGGGTATAGGCTGTCACTTATGAAGAAGTGGAATGGAGAAGGTCCTTGATATGCATCACGCTTCGGTAGTGATACCCTTTAAGTCTATCTAGGGTTAGTAGTAACTGTGTTACCAGGGAGTGTCCCTGACCTGAAGTAGTAAGCAGGTATTGGCAGTAGTTACATAACTTAGCCAAATATCAGTCAGTTTTTCCATTTGAATTGTCTCAATTTGGCTTGTTTCGATTCTGCATGCTTGACCCTGGTTTTGGAGGTTAACCTTTTGCCATATATTCTCAGGATTAGGCATCATTTCTTTTTAGCCTTGAACGTGGTAGTTGTCAAAATCGTTCTTGGTGACATGTGTGTTCTGGGAACGTGGGGCTTGATAAGCTGGAGATGATTTACATGGGTCTTATGACTGTTGTTTCTGACTGAATTGGACTGGTTAAATTTGCTACCTCTGTTTTGGTTGAAATTGCTCTCCGGTCTTTGGTTAAAAGTTATTCCCCCGATGAATTGTTAGCATTATAGCTTGAGAGTTCTGTACGGGTGGAAGGGAAAAACCTGGAGGTCTAATTATGATTTGAAATCCATTTGAGGGTCGGAATTCTGGAGCTTACTTGGTTTGTAATTAGCTGCATCGGACTTGGACACATACTCAGAAATGTTGTCCGATTAACGTTTGGCCATGAGTGGTTCTGGACTAGTTTTGGTGAGAATGGGCACACAGCAAGTAACACAAACTGTAGCTCACTGCTTCTTTGACAGTGCAGGTGCTGGAACAGAAGCAGAAGCTGGTTCTTCTTGTCTAAGTGGCCAATGCTCGGACAATATCCTTAGTTCTGCACTCAGATGAAAAGCTTGGGTGGAAGAGTTCATACTTACCTTATGGAATACAATGCCTTATGCTCGTGTTTGACGATCCATGGACTTTGCTCTCGATGATTTTTAAATCATTCGCGAGGCATTTTGTCCTAAATGTTTCCTCCTGCCTGCGGCAGTTCAATGAATCCTATGATCATTAATGTTCGAAGATTATAGAATGTACCAGTTGATGCAATTTCTGAGGAATCACATTGGTCGTGAATGCCACTTAAAGTAGATCATTGAAACGATCAAGCTTCAGTAAATCGAGTCATCGAACCTTTGCTGAAATATCGGTGATCTCATTGCGAAGATTCGTCGTCTTAGAAGGAGGGAAAGATCTGATTGATGAATTTGAGATACAAGTAGTCCAAGTGTTGAATGGATAGTGGGGGTTTTTTTTCTAGCCATATTCGTGCTGCTCTCGATAGTGACATGGAAAAAGCATTAAGCTTTATGTAGCAATTGGAACATTGGGGACCCCTCATTGTGGAGGTGATTTGTTGAGAGTAAAGATATGAGCATGCGGGTCTTCTTGTCATGAACCGAAACTGTTTGTTCTGGACAAGATTGATTAACCCATGCCTCAGTTCCGAAATTGTTTGCCATCAATGTTCAGGAATAAGAAATTGCATCTCTGTACCTTCGGTGGGTGCTTTGAGCAATTGGAGCCATTAGTTCGACCAGTCGTCTGCCATTGGCTCTACGTGAGGATCTTCTGAAAGGTATTCTATACGAAGTGGTATCTGATAATAACTGGCGGGTCCTTTGGTGGAGGGGCTGCTCACGGGATGAGATCGTGTGCGCATGCACAAAATTGAAATTAAGAAGAAAATTTACACTATTGTTTTTTGAGATTTTTTGGATTTTAAATTATATTCAAAATCTATTTTAACACGGGACAAGAGATAGCAATTAAGCCAAATAATCGATCTTACTTCAGGTAGCTCTCACAATGAAAAAGCGCACAGTTGGTGAGCGGACAGGTGTAGGATAACGCGAAGATTATTTTTCCTTTTGGGTGTGAGTTCTAGGATCAACCCTCCTTAAACCCCTTTTTAGTTTGTTAATTCAAAATGAAGGTGAAAGCCGTATATCGTAAGTGACACAGAAGGCAAGTTTTAATTCTTTAGTTCGATTGGCGAATCTAGTCGTTTCACGGAACTTATTGTGATTATTACTTCGTTGAGAATATTATTATTTTGGTATTTTACAATTAGTGAATTTTAATAATTTTTTATGGACCAATTTTTTATATTTTTGGATTTTTTGGTTTTTGAATTTTTATATGATATGTACTAATAAAAAGAAAATAAAAATATTTTTGTGTTTTTTTTTTTTTTTTTTAGTGATATATTAATTATAGACAAGAGTTCAGATCTAAAGTTGGATAATATCGTAGCAAAACTGCCCCCGGCAGCGAGCGCCAAAAATTGATTCCGTGGTTTCGTATATATATATATTAACACCAAATGCAGATCTCAACAAATGCCTTAACCAAGGCAAAAGCGGTGTCAAAATCTATAAAGGATAAATATAATCAAAATCATGATAAAAAGATTCCGGAAGAGTTATTCCCGGGTTCGTACTGTCCCTAACGAGGGCTGCAATTGAAAATGATTCTCTGGTTTGAAGAGAAATTGACTGAGGAGAATTTATGTTTATCGAAACACTGATATAATTACCACTGAAATTAATTAACTAAAATCTAAGTTATCTACGGGAATACAAATCATAGGAAATAGGGATCTTAAAAAACTAACGGGAAACTAAAATTAGTTATAATGGAAATCCTAATAAATTAAATCTTAATTAATACGGAGGAAAACAGAATCAGGTATCGGGAACCCTAAATACTAAAAATTAAGAAATTAAATGCTAAATTAAATTAAAAATCAAAATTAAATTCTAATTAACTTAATTTGAAAAATAAAGAAAACTAGAACTAAAACGGAGGTCGTTTGAATGCTAAACGAAAAGAAACGGTAAAACGCACCCGGTAAAAACGGGCTCTAAAACTGAAATTTCAGAAAAATTAAAGCCTACACTAAATTTTATATTTTCCTAGACACTAACTGACTAAAGGAAAATTTTGTTAAAAAAGACATTTTATTTTTTTATTAATTTATGGATTTTGTAGAATTTTTAAAGATTAAAAAACTAATTAAAACTAAAAACATAGAAAAAGAAAAAAATAAAGTTATACAATTCTGAAAAAATGAAATTTTATATAAAGAAAAAAGTTTTAACAATTTCTTAAAAATATAAAAATGCCCATAATTTTTATGTTTATAATTAAAGTAATTAAAATAATTATTATTTTACCTACATTAATTATTTAAATAAATAAAACTAACTGTGGTTATAATAACAGGACTAACAGTGAATAAGGACCAAGGACTAATGGAGTAAAGGCGAACTAACCACAGGGACTAACACTTGTATATACAAAAGAGGAAATTACACAAATTGGTCCCTGATGTGGGGACCGTTCTACTAAGAAGGGTTCCAAGTGCTTATTAGCAAAACGCTAAAGAAGCAAAGTTGTAAAGGGGACGTAGGAACATTTTTTCATAAAAGGAGTATTAGATTGTAGTGGACTTATAATAAGCTAAAATTGTGAGCTTTTGGGTGAAGAAACTTATTTAGCTTATGAGCTTTATTTGCTTTTTCTTTGATGTTTTAAGCTACAAACTAAGCTTAGAAATATTTTTTTATAGGAATAAGATACTAAGGCAAGGGTGGCCTAATGTTAAGCTAGGGTCACTAAATAAGCCCTGAGATAAGCTAAAATTAAAATAAGCTATTCTAACAGTTTAAAAAAAACAGAAATAGTGAACTTTTAGCCTTAATTAAGCTTTTCTAAGACTGCTAAACATAAGAGGATTTATGTGTAAACATGAGAGGACTACCTATTAAGCTATGTTCAAAAAGCCAAAAGAATACTATAGATTAAGGTTAAATAAAACTAGGAAATGGGGCCTAGATTTGTTTGCTCAGCACAGGGGAGGTACTAAAGTGAGCTACAAGGGCTTTTGAGTTCATGCTATAAGCTAATTATAGAGCTTTTTAGCCATAACCAAATACAAACTGAATACAAGGGCATTGGTTAATGAGCTTATTTTCAAGGTTTAAAGACATTGAATGTTAAGAAAAAAGTTGCTGTTGATATTGTGGCTCAAATTTGAGGGTTCTTAAAAAGTTGCTAAGGCCAAATTTTTGGATATTACTTGGTCAAACCAATTGGGACAAAGCAAGGGGTTTGGAGTAAATGGCTAGAAATCACCACAAAGAGCACAACCAAAGGTGCTTAGCTGCATAAGCGCTTGAGCACTTAGGCTCATTTTAGCTTTTTGAAATTTTGACAGAACCATAAGGGACATAAAAAAACTTCTTTGCACTAAAAGTTGGGATTGAACAAGTGGCCATAATGAAACCACACACATTCAGCCAAAGTTGGCTGAGTGTGCATGAACTACCAAACAACCATTTACCCATTTTCTATGCTAAACCAAAACCCCTTATTTTCTAAAAATCATCGAATTTTTTTAACGATTTGGTGAAATTAGGCTAAGAAAAAGTGTTCACAAGTGAGGTTTAATCACTTTTTTAAAACACTTTCTACCACAAGTTTTCTAACAGGATTTATACATTATGTAATTCCTTATTTTAAATTTCTAACATATGCAAAACACAAAAACTCTTTATTCTTTCTTTAAACTGGAAGGAAATAATACAACATAAACTTAAAAAGAAACTGTAGTTACAATAATTTAAATGCCATAATTAAGTAAAATTTTTACTAAGAATATAAAAACGAAATTTTTTTGCTTTTGCTTGTTCTCTTTCTTTTTATACCAGCCTTAGAGTTTCACTTGGGACTTGGGATGTGTTGTTGTGAGAGTAGAGACACTTCCTAAGCATCCTAGACTGGTTTTGCTACGTGTTTAGCACCATCTCACCATTTAAGGGGACTTGGGGTTGTGTGTTTGTGCCTGCAGGGAGGATGAGTTATAGGGGCAGGAGGTAAGGTGGAAATGGGTGAGGGGTGACGTGGTAAAGGTACTATGTGAGGTGGTTATTGCCTGAAACCGTGGGGAAATGGATGTTTGGTTTTTTTGGCGGGGTACCGGGGGGTGGGGGTTGGCAGGGTTTAAACGCGACAATGGGGAAGGGGAAACAAAAAGGCCCCCATCTTTCACTACTTTTCACTTTATTTTGGCCCTTTTTCAGATTTTAACATAGTTTTGGAAAAAGTAACACCTTTAGTCCCTCCGTTTTTATAAAAAGAAAACAAAGAAGGTTTAGGGTAATGGCAAATCAGGTCCCTGTGGTTTATAACTAAAAAGAAAACTGCCATTTGGCAGTTTTAGTCCTTGTCTTTATTTTTCTATTTTTCTTTTATAAAACAACTTCCAAACTTGGCATTTTTGGCCCTTTTTATTATTTTTTTCATTTTTAATTATAAAACAAAGTTTTTTTTAAAATTTACATTTTTGGTCCTTATGTTTTATAAAAAAAAGGATTGTGGGCTTTTGTTGGGCTTGGGTTTTGTGTTGGGCCCATTGGGCTTGTATTGGGCCCAATTGAGTGTGTCTGGGCCCAATAAGGCTTAGGCTTATGTTATTGGGCTTTTTAAGGCCCAATAAGGTACAGGTTTGGTTATTGGGCTTTTTCAAGCCCAATAAGGTTATGAAGTGGGTTTTGTTTGTACAATGGCTGAGATTGGCTGTAACTGGGCTAGGATTGGGCCTTCAAAGTCTTCACAGTCTTTGTCAATTGCACACAAATGGGCTGTTGTAAATTGATTGAGGGCCCATTTGGTCTTCACAGTCTTCATAAATATACTATTGGGCTTTCCCGGCCCATCAGATGGGTAAAGATTGCATTCAATAGTATTCTTCAGTATTGACTCTGACTTTGGCATTTTTGGACTTTGGCCTTGATTTTGCACAGTCTTTTCCATTCCATGCTCAGTTTTGTCATTTTGGCTTGGTTTTCTGTCTTTTTGTTGATATCCACTTCCTGCACAATACAAATGCAAAACAAACATATATTTGGCAGTTTTTGTCTGTTTTTGGTCATTTAAGCTCGTTTTTAGAGGTAAAAGATATGTGTAATTAAGCACTTATCAGTACTCTAGTTGTGGGAATAGGGAATATGAAACAGTTTGAAGTTCCAGTTGTTGAATCTGCCTCTGCATCCATAACTTGTATCAACAAAAGGGAATTGTAAGCATGTTCCCAATTCTTCATATCAAAGGCACTGCCAAAAAATATACCAGTATTTGAATTCAGCTAGTCTGGTATACTCAAATCAAGCATGAGAGGATCATCTGGAAAGGATCCACCAGAGGAACAAATGATGGTACAACATCATTAGAAGTTCTTGGTGCACCAGTGAACACTAACTGTTGTTTAATGATATTTGTATTTAAATTAATAAACTGTTAGTGTGCATAGCTCTAGTAGTCTTCCTTGAAAGATTCTGCCTGTTACATTGTGCTTTCATAACTATTTTCAAAAGCATCAAATTGCTCTTGAAGCCTTCCTTATCGTGATCATCATCTTATAAGAACATTCTTAAGCTTGTTCCTTCTACACTTGATGGTTTTTTGTACATGAGTTTCACCCTGCCGCAATCTTTTGCTGTATACATTTTTATAGATTCATCTGAGCTCTTGTAGTTGAAGAGATCGAAGACCATATGGAAACATTATATTGTTGAGTAGGACACATTCTTTTCTTCAGATTGTCTAGCATCAACACTTTTCTTCAAACCTGTATCACCATTAGCTTCTTGTGGACCTGCATTTTTGTTAGTTTGATTCCCTGTAGTAACTGGTTGATAGTTCATAGAATTTGTTAAGGAATCAATATCAAAAAGCTAGTTAGGTCCTTGTCCTGCAACATTTGGTTTATTTTCAAGAAAGTTTACATGCAGATTCTCTTTAACTTTTCTGGTTTGAGAATTAAATACCCTGAAAGCTTTGCTATTTACAGAGTACCCCACTAAAAACCCTTCTTCAGCCTTCCCATCAAATTTGCCTAAAGGGTCTAGGGTATTTAGAATAGTAACAGGACATCCAAAAGGTCTCATGAAACTTATGCTTGGTGCTCTACCAATAATAAGTTCATAGGGTGTCTTGTTATGAGGCTTGGTCACTAGAACCCTATTCAGGACATAACAAGCAGTATTAACTGCCTCAGCCCAAAACACTGTAGGTAGAAGTGAGTCTGCTAGCATAGTCCTAGCTGCCTCAATCAGGGTCCTATTCTTTCTCTCAGCAACTCCATTTTGTTGTGGAGTTCTGGCAACACTATATTCCCTTTTTATCCCTTTTTGCCCACAGAATTCATCCATTTCTCTGTTTTTGAATTCTGTCCCATTATCAGACCTGATTACTTTAACCTTATGGTTTAATTGGTTTTCTACTTCTGTTATAAATTTCTTAAGAATCCCACTAGTTTCACTCTTAGTGGCTAAGAAGAAAACCCAGCTAAACCTACTAAAGTCATCAGTCACTACAAGGCAATAGGTCTTATGGTTGATACTCCTTACAGATGTTGGTCCAAATAAGTCCATATGCAACATCTGTAAAGGTTGGCTGATAGAGCTCACAAGTTTGGTCTTACAGGAGGCTTTGTGTTGCTTTCCCTTCTGACAAGCAACACAAGTATGGTCATTTTCAAAAGTCTTTGAAGGAAGACCTCTTACAAGGTTTCCCTTCACAAGTTTATTCATTGTTTTAAAATTCACATGACCCAGCCTCCTATGCCATAGTTTAGACTCATCAATTGTGGCTTTTGCAAATAAACAAGTTAAATCTCCAGAAGGAACAACATTCTTTAAATCAAAGTTGTACATATTGTTTTGCCTGGGGACTCTAAGCAGTACTTGACTTTCATCAATTAGCTTAAAATCAGGAGACAAAACAAGACATTCAGTTTTAGTGAAAAGAATACTGTTTTTCTTGTCACACATTTGTGAGACAGAGAAAAGATTAAACTTCAGTTCCTTCACAAAAAACACATCTTCAAAGTCTATTTTATTAGTTCTTATCTTACCAATACCTGTTATCTTACCACCTCTAGTACTTCCACCAAAGGCAACAAAACCTCCATCAATATCTTGATAGTCAGTAAGTAAGGCTTTGTTCCCTGTCATATGCCTGGAGCATCCACTGTCAAACATTCCTTTGTACTTTAAAGCTTGTTATGGATTCCCCTGCACAAAAATAAGAGAGTCAGTTTCTCTTGGGGACCCAAGCCACTATTGACTTGAGTCTGCCTTGTGGATCAATATAATTTACTCTTTTTGAGATCCATGATCCACTATTGTCTTTGGAGCCATTGTTTAAATCAGTCTTTTTGGGTCTCCAAACACAACCTGCTAAGGCCTTAACAGCAGTGACCCCATTTCTCTTAACAGTACAAACTGCTGTTTGCCCAGCAGTATTAACACTATTTACTTTAAAAGTATTAAATTTTACTTTTAAAACCCGGGTATTAAGTATTGTTGATTTATAAAAAGGCCTTCTAATAGGTGAATGTGACTTAGGAAAAGTATTTATTTTTTATTTTGAAACATTCACTCTATTTTTAGGGGTAGCAGTATTAACATACTGCTTGGCAGTACTAACTGGTATTCTTCCAGACCTAGTTAAGACTGCAGTTTAGGAAAATATGGAGAGTTTAGACTTGGTCATTAACAACGGAAGATGGAAGGGATTATCTTTTAATGCCTTTGATTTTGGCCAACAAGTCGATTGACATTCAACAATTTTTCACGACATGGGTATATGTCTTTGATTAAAAGAATGTCATCCTCAACACTTCCACTTCTGTAAATATCAATCTCCATCACCTTCGAGCTAACTGGCTCAGAATTGGGAGGTGATGGCCTCAAAATACTCGACATCGTTACTTAGAGAAGGAATCTTATACAGTCGATGTAGAATCAAAGTTAGAATCAAGAGAAATCCTCTGATTGAGCTTTTTGAAAATGGTCAAAGAGCGGAGAATTGTCATGAAAGGCACATCACACACTTATTGGGAACACCTTTCGGACTCACTTGGGGATTGGGACAAGGATTTCAACTACTTAGACTTTATGAAATTCGTCCGCATTCCGTTGCCGAAATTGTGGTCAAGTGCTCATTCTCCATAATTAATTAAAGGTTTACTTGGCTCCTCGGATGATTAAAAAGGGTGTGATTGCAAATGGTTAGTCATTGTCATCTCATCATCAAAATGGAATCTTCCAATAGCGCTCTTTAAGCCGCTTGCTCTTCTGCAATTATTCGGGCTTTCTCTTCTTTCTTTTGCATTAGCTTGAGCAATCAAATCATGCAAGGTTGTTATTTGAGTATTTAGATGCTTAATTCCAGAATTGAGTTGCTCATTTTGAGAATTGAAAAACTCATTTTGAGAATTTAAGATCTGATGATAGACGGTATATTGCGGAGGTTGAAATTGGTCAAAACCGAAAGAATTAGATCATAGAAGGATTTTGCTCATGAGAAACAGTATTCCATTCATTGGTTGACACTAGAAAAGTCTCATGAGTGACTTCAAAATAGTTACAACAAATGGAATTGTTGTGAAGACTTTGAGGATTTTGTGAGAAATTAAAGTCTTGATATGTAACATAGTTCCGATTGGCAATAAACGGGAACTTACGGGGAGTGAATCAATCGTAACCATAATGAACATATGTTTCCAAAATCCTCATAAGAATTGAGTCGGGGGTTGTGGGATGGGTTTGAATATTCGGGAGTGTTATTAGATGAGTACGGAGTTAAAAACATTTGGTGATTTTCACTCGAAAATCTTACAAAAAAAACAAACTCCATCATATTCATTGCAACCACATTTTGGGCATTTGACCAAAAATTTTTTGGAATTTGCACACTTATTTCGAGCTTGGTGGGATCTTATTCAATCAGGTTTGTTTGGTTGTTCCGGGAATTAGAGATAATCGGGTTTTTCGGTGGACAATAATAACCAATATGAGCACCTTTCCCACCACAGACTTACACAAGTGCATCGTTGACAAAAAGATGCCATCTATCGAATCACCAACACTAGTAACAAACTACTTTTGGTCGATTTAGTGGAGATTTTTGTGAGGAATTGACAATGGGGGTCTTGTTTGACATCGACATGGCTCTCGAGGAGCGCATTTAACAAACGTTGGAATTGTCATTGCTGACTTGGAAGTATTTTGCAAACTTCTGAAAAGTTTCTCCAATATCTTTCGAGTCAAGTCACATTCTAGACAATTAAGTCCATGCAACATGGTCTCCACAATCGAAACAAATTCTTTCAATCATAATGTGTTATTGACGATTGGGCATTGGAACAAAGAATCTTGTTTTTGATGTTTCTCTTTGAACAACAAAAGGCTGAATGATGTGGCAAATTTCCACATGCCGAAACTTGCTTTAATGCTTAAGGAGAACAACCCATTCGTATGATGTCATAAGAAATTAAATAGATAGAAGGATAAAGGAATGAATTAACTGATTCGAAGAGAAAAAAGAAGATTATTTTTGGTTTTTCTCGAATTTATTAACAACATATTTCACAATTGGACAAAACAGATAGACAACTTAAACTGATAATCAATCTTCTTCACGGTAGCTCTCATGAATGAAAAAGCACACGATGTAGCGGTGGAGTAGGAATACGGCGAAGTTATTTCTCTTTTTGGGTGTGTTCCTAGGAACAACCATACTTATACCCACTTTATAGGTTTGTTATCAAAATGAGGTGAGCCGTATATCGTAAGTGACACAGAAGGCAAGTTTAATTCTTTGGTTGAGTCTGGGGGAACTCAATAGTTCACCGGAACTTATATGATAATACCTCAGTTGAGAAATATTGTATTTTGGTATTTTACCACAATTATGTGAATTTTAATTTTTCTGACAATTTTTTTTATATTTTTGATTTTTTTTGGTTTTTTAATTTTTATTTGTTATGTACTAATAAAAGAAATGAAAAATATTTTGGTTTTTTTGTAATATGATATATTAAAATAAGACAAGTTCTGATCAAAGTCGGATAACAATCGTAGCAATGCTCACCGGGCAAACGGCGCCAAAAATTGATTCGTCAAAATTGTATATATAAAATACTAGGACAAACCAAACTCTTCACCCTTGACCAAGGTAAAAAGTCACAAGACTACATTAGAAATAAATTTGATAAGGGTGAATCAATAATAAAAAGATTCCGGAAGGAGATATTTCCCGGGTCGTTATGTACCTAACGAAGGCTTGCATTGAAATATAATCCTGGTTTGATGAGAAATTGAATGATGGAGGAAGAATATATGATGGGAAACTATCGATATAGTTACAACTAAATTATATCTAAATAGTAAGTCTAATTTATTCTACGGGAAAACAAATATTGGATAATGGGGATCCTTAAAAACTACGGGAAAACAACAAATTAGTTATAGGGAAATCCTAGAATTAAATTTATACTAAAATACGGGAACAGAATCAGGTATCGGGATAAAGCCTATATTTTATAAATTAAGAAAATAAATGCTTAAAATTAAATTAAAAATCAAATTTTAAATCCTAATTAACTTAATTGAAAAATAAAGAACTTAGAACTAAATCGTGAGGTCGTTTGAATGTTTAAAACGAAAAGAAACGGTAAAACTGCACCCGGGTTTTTTTTTAATACGGGGTCTAAACAGATTTTATAAAATAATTAATACCTATACTAAAATGTTATTATTTTCCAGACACTAAATGACAATAAGAAAATTTTTATTAAACAAGAAAAATATTTTTTTATTAATTTTTGGATTTTTTTATGAATTTATAAAGATTTAATTAATTAACAAAAATAATCTTTTTCTAAAAATTAAACTAAAATTTTTCTTCCCCTTTATTTTTCCAAAAATATAGATTTAAAATGAAAATTAATGCATAAAAGAATTTTAATTTTTCAAACTATTTTTCTATTTTTTTTTATTTTTATAAAGAAAAGAGTAATAACTAAAATCTAATTTATTCCTAGAAATACAAATTTAACTGGAAAAATTATAGAAAAATAGTTTTTTATAAACTAACAAAGGTGCATAACAAAATTATGGAACAAAAAGCCCCAATTTTAAAAAGCTTAATTGAACACTAATTTGACTTAATTAAAAATATGAACCCAATTATAAAACTAAAACTAAAAATATTAACTTTATTATTATTCTAGAAAAGACAGTGGTTAGAATTGGTTAAGAAAGGAAAAGATCAGGTGTAGGCGGGTAAATAGGGAAATTTTACACTACAATAGAAACAGGTGCCCCTTATCTTTGAGACAATTACAAAATAGACCCTGCGCTTGTGCTTATTTTTGGCTTATTAAATTTGCTTTTCAGAAAAAACTCAAAACATGAAAGTTATAGAACAGCTTATTCCTAACAACTTTAATGAAAGCACTTTCAACTTTTAAACAATTAAAATAGATGAAAAATAAGAAAAATTGATTATGTTCACAGATAAGTGATTGATTTAACAAGCTTTTAGGAATTTGGCTTATTCTAGTCTTATTACTTGATGAAAACTTAAAGCAAAGAAGTATGTGTGATTAGAGTGTCAAAGGATTCTATAGAAAAATAAGCAAAGTTTTCACAAAGATTACAAGAAAATTGAACTTAAAAATGCTAAGTTTTAGCTAAAACTGGAATAAGCTTTTTCAAAATAAGCTAAATGGCTTATTTCTAAACCTTAGATGCTGAGATTTTGGAAATAAGCTACACTATGTTCCTTAAATCTACCTAGATAAAAGGATTTCCAATTTGTCAACTAGAATTGAAAATTCAAATTGCAACAAGCTTAAATCCAATTATGCTATAAGGCTACTTATGACAGCAAAATTAAGCTAGTTAAAATGCTTAATTTTGAAAACTAAATGATGAAAAGTATTAAGCTAATGGAATTCTAAACTTATGCTAAATCCTAAAGTCTAGTTTTTACTTATGAATGCTTAAAGTCTATGAGAAAGATGAGTAGCAACAACAGTCAATACTGTTGTTGCTGGTGCAAATGACCAATAGTGCAAGTTCAAGCTTACTTCTATATTGAGATCTATTTTAACTAACTATCTAATGAACTAAAACCTGCTTTTGATCAAATTTTAAGTTCTAAAATAGTAGAAGTCACTGAAAACTTACATCTACTTAAGCTTTGACTGCCCTGGTGTAAAAGATGAGTTTTTAAACTCTAAACTTTGTAATTCTCCTCACTAACTTCTAAAAACCTTTTAAATCTTTAACATATGACCTAGCTCAGCTTAATGAAGAGTTTTGACAGAGTATAGTTGACTTTAAAAGTCAAATTGAGCATAATCCAAACACTCCTTTATGAATTTTGTCAAAACAAATTAAGCTTTAAATCCTTTCTGAAAGCTTAAACTCCAAAACTTTTTATCTACTATTGCTAAAACTGAACTAATGAAACTATTTTAGCTTTTAAATGCCTAGCTTATTAAGAAAAATACACTAGTTTCTCTCCTAGCCTATTATACTAAAAAAATGACAGAAATGCAAGTATAAAATCTAAATGAATTTTAACTGAGAGAGCTTAGAACAATAACTACTATAGGCTGCCTAAGCTAAATGAAACAAGATTAAGCACAAGATTAAGCAAATAACTTTGATATAAGCAAAATGAAGTTTAAACCCTTTTTTATTAGAGATAGAAAAAATTACAACATAAACTTTTAAATGAACTGAGTTACAATACTTGCTTCAAAAAAAACTTAATTAAAACATTTAAACTAAAAAAACAGGGTAAAAAGGGTGTGTGTTCTTCGGGTTGGTCTTGGCTCTTTTATACAAGCTCTCAGCCTTCTTGGCTCATGGTTTGTGTTTCTTGTGAGAGTACAATGCAATCCTGAGTAATCCTAACCCTCCATATGCCTTGTATCATTTTCAGCCATGGATGTCGACTTCGGGTTGAGTGAATTCCAAGTGGGAAGGGGTTATAGGGGCAGGGTAAGGTGGGAAGTGGTATGGGTGAGCTGTGAGTGTACACTAGAGGTGGTTTGGGAGTGAAAACAGGGGGAGAGGGTGGTAAGGGGTTTTGGCGCCAAGTGGGTTTACAGTACCCTGTTGCTGGTTCGTTTAAAGAAAAGAATGAAAAAGATGCAACAATAGTCCCTCAACTCTCTCTCTCTTTTCATTTCCTTTTTTAAGCTTTTTTAGTTATAAATAGGTTTAGAGAGTGACATGTTTGGTCCCTCTGTTTTATAAGAAAAGAATAAAGAGAGTTTTGGAAATTTGCAAAAATGGTCCCTGCTGTTTTATAACTAAAAGGGTATTGGGAGGTTTTGGCAAATTGCAAAACCAGCCCTTGTGTTTTATTTTTCTATTTTTCTCTTTATAAAACAACTTTTAAAACTTGGCATTTTTGGCCCCTTTTCTTTATTTTTTTATTTTTAATTATAAAACAAAGTTTACTAAAATTTACATTTTGGTCCTCTGTTTTATAAGAAAAAAAAATGTTTTGGGCTTGGGTTTTGTGTTGGGCCCATTGGGCTTGTATTGGGCCCAACTGGGTTTGTCTGGGCCCAATAAGGTGTGTGGGCTTGTATTGGGCCCACTAAGGTTTAGGTTTGGTTATTGGGCTTTTTCAAGCCCAATAAGGTTATGAAGTGGGTTTTGTTTGTACAATGGCTGAGATTGGCTGTAACTGGGCTAGGATTGGGCCTTCAAAGTCTTCACAGTCTTTGTCAATTGCACACAAATGGGCTGTTGTAATTGATTGAGGGCCCATTTGGTCTTCACAGTCTTCATAGACATACTATTGGGCTTTCCCGGCCCATCAGATGGGTTAAGATTGCATCCAATAGTATTCTTCAGTTCCGGCTCCGGTTTGACTGCTGATTCTTCAGTATTGACTCTGACTTTGGCATTTTTGGACTTTGGCCTTGATTTTGCACAGTCTTTTCCATTCCATGCTCAGTTTTGTCATTTTGGCTTGGTTTTCTGTCTTTTTGATGATATCCACTTCCTGCACAATACAAATGCAAAACAAACATATATTTGGCAGTTTTTGTCTGTTTTTGGTCATTTAAGCTCGTTTTTAGAGGTAAAAGATATGTGTAATTAAGCACTTATCAATTTTATATAAGGAAACCTATATATGTAGGTTTATGCGTTGCAAGTCTTGTATGGGCGAAACTTGTAACATAGTAAACCTATATATATATAGTTTTGGAATTTACATTCGTACTTACAAAAACCTATGAACTCACCAACTTTATGTTGACCCTTTTAAGCATGTTTTTCTCAGGTGAAATAGATGCTTGGCCTATTTGAGGAAATTATGGGAGTCCAATAACTTTCGAGAATACTTTTCAAACGACACTTAGAGGTCGTTCTCTCATGACTTGTGCAATGGTATTATGAAGTAATGCTCCTGGAAACATGATTCGCTGATAGTAATAATATAAAATATATAAGAAATCAAATCAATGATAAAAAGCATTCCGAAGAGATATTCCAGGGTCGTACTTGTCCCAAACGAGCTTGCAATTGGAAATTTATCCTCGGTTTGATGAGAATTGAATGGATAGAGGAAACTGATATGATTAAAATAAAGTTAATTAAAAAAAAACCAAATTTAATATACGGGAAAACATGTATAGGAATGGGGATCTTAAAACTCACGAGGAAACAAAATTAGTTTTATAAGGAAAAAATCTAAATTTAACTTTATACTAAAATACGGGGAACAGAATCAGGGTATCGGGGGGAACCCAAATACAAAAATTTAGGATAATTAAATGCTAATTTAAATTTAAAATCAAAATTAAATTCTAATTAACTTAATTTTGAAAAAAATAAGAAAACTTGAACTTAAAAGGAGGTAGTTTGAATGTAAAACGAAAAGAAACGGTTTAAAAACAGTAACTCGGTAAAACGGGTCTAAAACTGAAATTTAAGAAAAATAAAGCCTATACTAAATTTTATATTTTTCCTAGACACTAAATGACAAAAGAAAATTTTATAAAAAAGAAAAATATTTTTTTATTAATTTTCTGATTTTTTATGAATTTATAAAGATTAATAACTAATTAAAACTAAGAAAATAGAAAAAGACAAAAAATAAAAGTTATAAAAATTCTAAAAAAAATAAAATTAAATAAAGAAAAAGTTAACAATTCTAAAAATATAAAAAGCCCTAAAAGTTACTGATTTAATTAAAAGTAATTAAACTAATTAGATTTAAACCTAAATTAATTATTTAATTAACTAAAAGTCTAATGGCTGTTAAACTAGAGGACTAACAGTGTAAAGCAACAAGGACTAACGAAGTAACAGGGTGACTAACCTAAGGACTAACAAAGTTAACAAGAAAAGTCAAAATTACACAAATGGTCCCTGAGTTGGACCCCGATTACAAAGTGGGTCCAACAGCTTATTAAGCAAAAGTCAAAGAAGCAAAGTTGTAAAGGGGCTTGAGCTTATCATTTTCTTTAAAAGGGGCAAGTGCTGAAAGGCTCACAATAAGCCAGAAATGTAGCTTTTTGGACTGCAAAAGCTAAATAAGCTTAACAGCTTATTTAGCTTTTCTTTTTGGGATTTAAGCTACAAAATAAGCTAGAAAGCTAGGGGGATAAGTCACTAGGCTAAGGGTGTCCTAAATAAGCTAAGGTCACTAAGAATAAGCCCTAAAATAAGCTAAAACAGAAACAAGCTATGTAACAGTTTTATATAAAAGACAGAAAAAGAGGACTTTTAAGCTAATTTTAAGACATAAACTAAAAAGCTTTCTAATTAATTTAAGTGCCTAAACCTAAGAGGGACACCTATTAGCTACATTAAAAATCACTAAGGTCTAGGCTATGTTTTAAAATAGCTAGAAAAATTGGGCTTAACCTGGTGTCTAGCACCAGGGAGGTTATGGCCAGTAAGATTAAGGCTTTTTGGCTTATCTCTAATAAGCACACATTAGCTTTTTAGTTAAAACCACACAAAGACTGATGATCACAATGAGAGGCATATGAGGCTTTATTTTCAAAAGTTTGAGTGCTTAGGGACACAATATAAGCTGCTGATCCATGGGCTTAAAATTGAGGCCTACTTTTCAAAAAAATACCACACATTTCACAATTAATTTTTTGGGGGGGTGACTCATACTTGGTCAAGTTTAAAAGACAGCACAAAGGATGTTTTAAAATGACTAGAAACAACCAAAATGAGCACAAGAGGGTGTGCTTAAGCTGCTTAAGCAGCTGGAGTGGCTTAGCTTATTTTTTTCTTTATAAATTTTGGCAGAACATAAAGGGATCTTAAAAACTTAATTTTGTAAGGGACATAAAAACTTGTTTCTAAACTAAAAATGATAATTTTAATGGCCTAATGAAGCCTACTCACTCAGCCAAAGTTGGCTGAGTGAGCTTGACCCATACCATTTCCATTATGACCCATTTTAAAGACTATGCCAAACACCCCCTTAATTCTATAAAAAACGTTTTTTAACTGATTTTAGTGAAAGGAAAGCTTAGAAATGTAATTATAAGTGGGGTTTAATCACTTTAACACACTCTTACATAAGTTTAAACAGAATTAACAGGCTTAAATGATAGTTTGAATTTTGACAAATGCAATATCACAAAAACACTTAACTTTGATTTAAAACTGAAAGTAATTACAACATAGGCTTTTAAATAAGCTGAGTTACACTTAAACAATTAAAGGAAAGACTTGGAATTTAAAGTTAAGCTAAAAAAAACATAAAAAATGGTGTGTCTTGCTCTTCTTCCTTTTATACAAGCTCCTTTGCCTTTTCTTTGACTTGGGATGTGCTAGCTGTGAGTGTACAATACCTTCAAAGCAATCCTAGCCCTCTATATGTCTTGAGTTCATCTCAGCCATTGAAGGGGTTCGTTGGGTTGAGTGTTTTGACAGGGAAAGGGGTTATAAGGGCAGGGTAGGGTGGTAAGAGGTGAGGGGTGAGCTGTAAGGTACTTGGGAGAGTGGTATTGGCTTGAAACCGTGGGGAAAGGTGGTATGGTTTTTTGGCGGGTACGGGGGTGGGTTGCAGGTTTAAAAGAAATGAATGAAAAAGATGCACAATTGGCCCCTCAACTCTCTCTCTCTTTTCATTTCTCTTTTAAGCCGAAAATTCAGTTTATAAGCTAGTTTGGAAAGTGACAATAATGGTCCCTCTGTTTTATGAAAAGAAAACAAAGAAGGTTTAGGGTAATTGCAATAATGGTCCCTGCTGTTTATAACTAAAAGGATTTTTGGAAAATTGCAATTTCAGCCCTTGTGTTTTATTTTTCTCTTTTTCTTATAAAACAACTTTTAAAACTTGGCATCTTTGGCCCCTTTTCTTTATTTTTTTCATTTTTAATTATAAAACAAGTTTTTAAAATTTACATTTTTGGTCCTTGAGTTTTATAAAAAAGATGTTTTGGGCTATTGGGCTTGTATTGGGCCCAATTGAGTGTGTGGGCTTGTATTGGGCCCACTGAGTGTGGGTTTGGGCCCAATAAGGTACAGGGTTGGTTATTGGGCTTTTTCAAGCCCAATAAGGTTATGAAGTGGGTTTTGTGTGTACAATGGCTGAGATTGGCTGTAACTGGGCTAGGATTGGGCCTTCAAAGTCTTCACAGTCTTTGTCAATTGCACACAAATGGGCTGTTGTAATTGATTGAGGGCCCATTTGGTCTTCACAGTCTTCATAATTATACTATTGGGCTTTCCCGGCCCATCAGATGGGTTAAGATTGCATCCAACAGTATTCTTCAGTTCCGGCTCCGGTTTGACTGCTGATTCTTCTGTATTGACTCTGACTTTGACATTTTTGGACTTTGGCCTTGATTTTGCACAGTCTTTTCCATTCCATGCTCAGTTTTGTCATTTTGGCTTGGTTTTCTGTCTTTTTGTTGATATCCACTTCCTGCATAATACAAATGCAAAACAAACATATATTTGGCAGTTTTTGTCTGTTTTTGGTCATTTAAGCTCGTTTTTAGAGGTAAAAGATATGTGTAATTAAGCACTTATCACATACTCTGAGTAATGGTTGTCACTGCTTTTCCTGCAATCGTTGCTGAGCAAACACACTTATGATAGAGTATCCATTTCTTCTTTCAATTCAACCTTCCACTTAGATATTACCTCATAAGAAAATGTATCATTGAAAGTCAATGACTCATGTGCGTATATCTCCTCCACTTCAACAACTGCAATAGCATCCTCATTATTGTCTTCTCTATACCTGAATAGTTCCCGTGCTAAGTGTTGCTACCTATCACGTATAGACTCATAGTTAATCAAATGATAAGTTTGTATTTCCTATAAACCAGCACCTTGATCGACATTCCCATGAGATTCTACCCAAATGTGTAATCCTTATGCGGTTCCACCTCAAACTCAACTCCCTGCAATACATGCACTAAACCCCTACCTATACCAGAACCAATGAAAGTCTCCTTATGCTCCTCACTCCAATGAAAGTCTCCTTATGCTCCTCACTCTCATCTAACCTCCAAAGTTGATAACCATCCATACTGTTAGTGGAACATTGACTAAGATCTCCTTTATGTTTTAACGATGGCAAATAAATGTTCGCAAACGTAAAATAACAAACGATAACCAAAATCTGTAAAAACAAAACCAAGAATCTGGCGTGCTGGGCACGCGTCAACACGTGGCCAGCACGCCACTCGCGTATCCATTTTTACGAATTTTGTTTTGTCGGCTTTCCTCTTATCCGACACATGTGGAAACTTCAATAAAGGTATGTATATGATATTTGAGCATTTAGGAACACTTCAAATGAGGTTTAGACTTAAAGAGGAGCAAAAACGAATCCTCCTATTTTTTTAACAAAACGCCAACTTAAATCTTTTATCAAACGCCTCTAGCCAAGGCCGAAACTTTTTTCTAAACCTAGTATGAACATACTTTCAACATACCATCAAACGAAAGTATTCATTTGACCTTAATCCGAATTTATGTTGTTCCTAATCACGTAACGGGTTTTATTCCCTTATTGGTCAAACTAAGTCAAAGGTCACTTTGCGTAAACGTATCCTTTCCCATTATGGGATATGCGTTACTTGAGATGCAAAGCACTTAGCTTGTTTGCATGAAGATGATTAGTGATCACATCCATTGTTGATTAATATGGATTAAAATTTAAATGACTAATTGAGTTTGTAGTATTTGGAGGTTAATCATGCTTTAAGTTTTCTCACCTCCTTACCTATAAATGATTTACAAACTCACACATGCATTCCTTACATGTACAAGATGCCTTAGAAACTCCCACACTTCTTCATAAAACACTTCCATACCATGCTCCCTACAACACATCATTCCTAATCATCTGTTTACCTTTCTTACCCAATAATGCTTATATCTTCCACACACTCTAAACACTTCATTCTTAAACCATCCGATAATCATATATGCCTACTCTTTTCTCTCTTATTGGCAATATGATTATAAACCCAAATCAATCCTTTGATTTCACTCTAATCATCATCATCTTCATACTTCTCATCTTCAAACCATCTCCAAGCCTAAACTCTTCTTCACTCCAACCTTCCCTAAATAATACCCACATGGGACAACTCACATTATCTTACACCATTGTACCTTGTGTACTTCTTTTCCCCCCAACATTCTAACATAGGCTCCTCCACATCACATCAAAACATTGTCCACCACATATCTCTTATTCACCTTCTTCTTCATAAACCAATTTGAATTTCACACACACACACACACACACACACATACTCCTTCATCTTAACCCTTTATCATGCTACTTCATCAATCCAACTTGCCTCACTCTCTTCTCTTCCCTTAGATTAAAATTCAAATCTCAAACAAATACACTTCTCTATCAACCCTTGATCATGCCACTTTACCTATCCAACTTACCTTTCACCATCTCATATCTACTATTTATTTCAAACAAGATCAAGAGTATCCTTTCCATCCCATCACCATCACATCATGCCAACTCATGACAACTCATACACACCTCATCCTTATCTCTTCCTTTAATTTGAAATTCAAATTTCACTTCTTCCCCTCATAACATCCACCCTTTCTCTCCAAGTTAAGAATATTCGAAGAATATTCCCGTGTACCCTAACTAGCTTCTCAAACCTTGGTTGGATCCTAACTAAGCTAGTACATTAGAGGAATACCTAAAATACCCTTGTCCGATAGTTCTTTTCTCTCTTTTTGATATATCAGACAAATAAAAGTCTTTTAAATACTTCACAAATGATTTTATCAAATGGCTATTTGAGTTGTTGACCTTGAGTATAAAAATGATTAAAAGGTCATAGCGTGAAGTACAATTGGGGGTTTAACAAGTGCGGGTATATAAATTGCCAAAGTCTCGAAGAAAATAATTCGGGAATCTGGCGCGCAGGCCACGCACTGACGCGTGGGTAGCGCGCCACTCTTGAATTATTTTTCCACTTTTAGGACTCTTGGCTTATAAATACCCAACCTTGGCCTTTGTATTCCTCATATTTTGTAAACATTTTTTCCTCTCTTTTCTCTTATCTAATCCTCTAAGTCTAACACCTCTTGTGTTCTTAATATTCTCCTCTATCATTCTATTGAAGAACACATCTCCGCAAGAGAGACACACAAGTACCTAATCCACACTTGTGTGTTATAAGTCGAGGGTCTTCTTTCTCATACCATTTCTATCAGAATCGAGTCTCTAAGTTAGGTTAGGACTTGGTTCATCTATCTATCTTTTTTTCAATCGAGTTGTAAGGAAAGTATTGTATCCATAGGATCAAACCTAGATCATTAAGGATCTAGTTGGGGTTTGGTAATCTTCCAAGGGGAAGTCTTTGTGGTTATAAGATAAGTCAAATTATGAGTTCTTAGGGGTGGATTCTGAGGGGTGGAAGTCTTTATGAGCGCCGATCTTTGTGCATATCAGTGGAGTTAAATTGTAATATGGTTTGTAGTCCACCATAAGGATTATACAAGAATAGTATAGGTGCCGTGGATTCGTAACTGGACGTACGGAAGGACTAAACCCCCTTCCTGAACTAGTATATGTCATGGTGTGTCTCTCTCTCTATCTCTATATACTTATTGTTTCTTTGCTAAGTATATCATCACACCACTCGGCTCTTTCGAGACTTGAAGTTTTATAAACTTCAAAGAAGTCAAGAAAACTGTATTCACTCCCCCTACGGTTCTACAATTGTTATTAAAGCGGTTTACTCAAGTTTTTAAGAATTAAAGCCTTCCCAGGAAGTCGTTTTAAGTTAAAAACTTATTTTTCAAAAATCAAAATCCTAACTCTGATTTTTGAAAAAGTTGAGTAAAGACCCATGGCTCAAGAAAACTATGTTGAGGCGTGCTCTATGTAAAGACCACCTTTGCTAGAATCTGACAGGTTTTTCTTTTGGAAACTCGCTTTGTGACTTACATTAAGTCCAAAGATAATGACTTATGGCAAGTCATCCAAAATGACGACTTTGTTTTCGAAATAGAGGACCCGAAAACAAAGATGATGAAAGACAAGCCATATGAACTTCTTAAAGATGATGAGAAGAAACAACTTGGCAAGAACAATAAAGCCAAGATGACTCTTTACGATGCTCTACCTCATAAAGAGTATGAAAGAGTTTTTATGTGTAAAACTGCCAAGGAGGTTTGGCATACACTAATCATCACTCACCAATGCAATTCACAAGTCAAGAATTTAAAGATTGATCTTCACACTCAAGAATATGAAAAGTTCTCAATCTCTAGTAAAGAAACTATTGATAGCGGCTTCACATGATTCAATGCTATTGTGACTAGTCTCAAATCTTTAAATTCGGACTACTCTAGCAAGAATCACGTAAGAAAGTTTCTTCATTCTCTACCATTAAAATGGAGAGCCAAGGTGACAGCCATTAAAGAAGCTAAAGATTTGGCTACACTTCCTCTTGACGAGCTAATCAGTAACCTTAAGGTTTATGAAATGGTATTGGATAATGATGGCGTAGCTTCCAAGACCACTAAAGAAAAGATCAAGTCTTTAGCTCTTAAAGCTAAAGTCACTAGGGAACAAACTAGTAACGATAGTGATAGTTAAGGAGGAAGTGATGAAGACGTAGACGAAGCATTTAATTTGATGGCTAGGAACTTCTATAAGTTTTGATTTGGGCGCGGCAATTGATTTGGTAATAGTGCCAATAGATTAGGAAAAGGCCAAAGAAATAGCTTTGGGAACAAAGGAGGTGAAATATCAAGGAAAAAGGGAGTTTGCTACAATTGTGGGGTAGAAGGCCACTTTGCTAGTGAATTCACAAAGCCTAAGGAGAACAAGGCCTTTGTCGGAAGGCGTGGAGTGAGAGTGAAGATGGGGACGAACTTTAAAATGACGCAACTTCAAAATGACAAACTTTAAGAGGTACTATTAGGAATAGAAAAAGTATTTATTATTAACAAAGAATTGGTCTTGTGTAGAATATTAGTTTAGTTGTATTTATCATGTAATAAGTCAAACTTGGTCAAACTTAAGAAAATGTTGACCAAGTTAGACAAAGGTAGGAAAAATAGAAGGACTAGTCAATCACTATAAATACCCCATACTAGAGGTATTTACACAAGTCTTTACACATTGTAATCTCCTCTCCTCTCAACCTCCCTTCTCTTTTTCCTTTGTTAATGAAAACTTTGAAAATGTTGAAAAATACTCTCTAGCATCCTCTCTCTTAATCCTTAACTTTTGTATGATATTATATGCAAACATGACATATAACAAGTAGTATCTATCACCAGGAGAGATCTAGTTTGTGTTTTCGTGTATCAAATCGAGCTTAATTGTGTATATTTTCGATCATCAAGCTTTCGTATCTACGAAATGTGTTAGTTTCGTATAGTTTTGGTATTAGATTTACTATTTGATGTGTTTTTTATCTTAAAAAGCTTTCATAACAGTTTCATATACGTCAAATTGTGGATTTAATAGCTTTTATTTGAAAATTATTTGTTTAGATTTCATTTTGATCAAAAAATAGTTGAATTTGATAGCTTTCGTATCATAGAAACTAGTTTTGGAAACTGTTTTTTATGTTTCAAAAAGCTTTCATATCCTAAAAACTGCTTTCGGTTACTGTTTTTGGTGAGAAAAAACATTTGCAACATAGTTTGAGCTTTTGTAACACAGTTCTCACTTTCGTAATATAGAACTTAGTGAATTTGAAAAGATAACTTTAGATTTTATCACTTTAAACTAAAAAAAATCAAATCTATAAAATCTAAACAGTTTCGTAGTGAAGAATTTACGGAAGTTAAGGCATCTTGGAATTTACGAAAGTTGTTGAGATTTAGAAGTTACGAAAGTTGTGGTTTCGTATATTGGAACTTTTAGTAACCGTTTTGGTTTCATATTCTGTGGAGCTTTCGTATATGTGGTTTCGTATTTGGGGTTTCGTATCAAGAAATTGGTTTTGATTTCGTACTCCAAGGTTTCGTAACACAGGTTTCATACAGAAGGTTTCGTATCACAGTTTCGTATCTAAGGGTTTCATATTCCTAGGTTTCGTATTTCCAGGTTTCGTATTACAAGAAAGACACAAGTTTCATACACGAATGTTTCATATTTCTTGGTTTCGTATTCAGAGGTTTCGTAACACAGCTTTCCTACTTGAAGGTTTCGTATACCAAGTTTCGGATTTGCGGGTTTCGTATTCCATTATCAGAGGTTTCGTATCATAGATTTTGGGGTTTCTTATATTCACACTTTCGGAAATAGGGCTTTCATATAAAGGCTTTTTGTTACTTAGACTTTGTGTACTAATCAAGGTTGAGTATCTTCAAAGGTTTCACACTCATTTGTAGTGTTGTAATAAGCTTAGTTGTTATTGCTCTTTAATCTTGTGATTGCAAGACTTTATCTCTAAAATGATCCAAGTTTGCATTTTATTCATTGTTTGATTCACATCATGTCTACTTCAAATCAACAAACTCTTGTTGAATCGAGAGCTTCTGATAGACCTCCAATTTTAGAGAAAGGAAGTTATATGCCACGGTCAAGTCGGTTTAGAAGGTTTTTGGATAATAAGCAAGAAGAAGGAGAGCGGATGTGGCATTCAATTGAAATTGGACCATATGAAAGGCAATGAATTACTGATTTAGACGACCCAAATAAGACCATACCTGAACCAATAAGTAAAATGACAAAAGCCAACAAGAAACAATACTTTGCATATATCAAGGTGATGAATTACCTTCTTCAAGGAATACCCAATGATATCTACAATTCAGTAGATGCTTGTAAAGATGCCAAAACAATGTGGGAAAGGATCAAAAGGTTGATGCATGGTTCTGAAAAAACTAAATAAGTGAGACACTCAAGTCTTATGAATGAATTTGATAAATTTGTTGCGATGGAAGGAGAATCATTAACATCTATGTATGAAAGGATAACAACACTTGCTAATGTTATGGATCGAAATAACATTCGTCCTCTACCAATTTCCGTCAACACCAAGTTTCTCAATTAATTGCAACCTAAGTGGAGCACTATGGCAGGGTTAAAACGTCATCAACGTTTTCCTATTAGTCAATTTAAAGAAAATGGACACGTGGATAAGTGAAGAAAGCACAAGAGGGATGGTTATTTACACTAGAGACACTCACAGAAGAAACACATATGTCACATCACGGATTGCCACGTTGGCAATCCGTGTGAGCTAAGGAGTGATCCAACGGATAAGATTGAGCTTCCAATGATTGGTAATGATTGAAAGGAGCGTGTGTAGAGGCTAAGGACCTAGAAGCTTCCCTTGACAGTTATATAAAGGCCTACTCACTTGACCTGTCTGTTTTAATAAGCTTTTTCATAAGCTCTAGCTTTCCAAATTAGTTTCAAAAAGCATTTGTATAAAGGATTTGAATCAGGTTTTGAGAAAATATAAGTCACAAGTCTTGTAGTGCTTATTTGAGTACTTAATTTTAAGCTTAATGTCTGCCATTAGGGCTGTTTGGTTTAAAGTGTGCAGAGGAGATTATTTTGATTTTCAGCTGATGTCTTGTCTATTTGAGCTTAATTCTGTTCATCTTATCTTAGTCTCTAAGATAAGATTGAGCTTAAATAAGCCTTTAACATACTCAAACCTTAAAATCAGCTATAAGTACCTTTGCTTTTGGACTATGGACTTAAGGAAGATGAGCTAGCTTTGGAAGAGCTCATAAGGACTTATACTGGCTTAAGCCAGAGCTTGTAGACTGTTCATTTGAGCTTTTCTAGCCTTTGTTTAGCTAAGGCTTATGTAAGTTTTCTCTTTACATTTTTGTCTTTAGTTTCCAGCTTATTAATTGCTTAATTTTGCTTATTTCTTGCTTATTTTAGCTTAACACTGTCTCTTTGTGCTTAATAATTAAGTTTGATAATCTGTTTTCCACTTAAGTAGCTTAGATCTCATTTTCTATTGTTTTACCTATTGAATCTGTCATAGTTCAATCATGAGTAGAATAGTTATAGCTTATAGACTCTGGCTTATTTGCTAATTAATATTTGCTTATTAAGGTTGTTAAAAGCTGCTTATTATCTGGTATGCAAGTTATGATGGCTAGATTTAATTTTCATATGCCTAAATAGATTTGATCAAGTTTAAAGTAGTGTTTGGCATAACAGTATTAACCAAACGTTAATACTGTTAGTGGCCAATTGGTTTTTGATAGTTGGTTTAAATCACTCAAATAAGTTTGTTTGTGAAGTTCTATAAGCTAGATTAAGAGTCATTCAAGTTTTCATAGGTTAGATTAGATTTTGTCCAAATCTGTTAGGTGTAGCTTGCATTATTAGCTAAAATCATTTCTAGTACTTGCACTAAGTTTTATCAGTCTTAGTTTTGAGTTTTATAAGTGTTAGATTAAGTTCATTAGGTCTGCATATTAATCATCAAAGTTTTTGATCTTTGTCATGTCAAATGCATCAGATAAGTAAAACAGATAAAGAGCCATTTTCTAGCTTATAATTCAGAGGGTACTAATTGTTGTTAAGTCTTGATTTTTGGTAAGATAGTAGATCTGGGGTAGTAGTTTAGTGGTTTCAAGTTGGATTTCAAGAAAAAGTTTTTTAGATAATCTGTTTTTAGCTCCTAAATTAGTATTTTGTCTTTTTAAAATAAAAAGACAGCATAAGCTGTCTCACCTGTCTGTTTTAATAGGCTTTTTCATAAGCTCTAGCTTTCCAAATTAGTTTCAAAAAGCATTTTGTATAAAGGTTTTGAGAAAATATAAATCACAAGTCTTGTAGTGCTTATTTGAGTACTTAAATTTAAGCTTAATGTGTGCCAATAGGGCTGTTTGGTTTCATGTTTTCTTAGAAGCTTATTTTGATTTCTAGCTTTTAGCTTATCTGTTTTTGTGC
>BQNB010060809.1:5681-36768 GCA_026074375.1 Tanacetum coccineum
AGAAATTATAATGATTTTGTTGTGGATTCCAAAGTTAAATATGGAATTGAAAAATATGTTGGGTATTCTAAGCTTAACATTGAGAATTGTTGTTTTGTTACTCAACTTAATAAAAATTATAAACCAAAAACTTTTTTGGAAGCTTCTAAATATCCTCATTGGACTGATGCTATGAATCAAGAAATGGATGCCTTACTTAGAAATGGGACTTGAGAAATTGTAGAATTACCTAAGGGAAGAAAGGCCATTGGAAGTAAGTGGATCTTAAAATTAAATATCAATCCAGTGGTGAGATTGATAGATTTAAAGCTAGACTTGTGGCTCAGGGGTTTGGTCAAAAGGAAGGAATTGATTATGAAGAGGCTTTTTCTTCTGTTGTTAAAATGGTGACTGTTAGGTGTTTGTTGAATATTGTTGTGTTTAACTCTTGGCCTGTTTTTCAACTTGATGTGAATAATGCCTTTCTTTATGGTGATTTGGATGAAATTGTTTATATGAAACCACTTGAAGGGTATTTTCCTTCAGGTAACAAAGTATGCAGGCTTAAGAAATCCCTTTATGGATTAAAGCAGGCACCTAGGCAATGGAATGCTAAGTTGACTTCTACTTTGATTGAAAATGGTTTCATTCAAAGTAAATCTGAGTATTCCTTGTATACTAAATCTGATAAAGGGGTTTTTCTTACTTTGCTTGTTTATGTGGATGATATTATCATTGCTGGCAATAATGTTTCTGAAATTGAGAAATTTAAAGTTTGTTCTCAAGTCTAAGTTTATAATAAAAGACTTGGGAAAACTAAAATATTTTCTTGGTATTGAGGTAATAGATACTGATAAGGGTATCTGTCTCAATCAAAGAAAGTATGTTCTTGATTTAATGTCTGAGTATGGTATGCTTGCATGTAAGCCTGTTAATACTCCTTTAATATCTAAACTGGTTATTTCTAATGAGGCTACAGAAAAGGATCTTGTCCTTAATAATATTATTGATTATCAAAAGCTGATGGGTAAACTTATTTACCTAACTAATACAAGGCCTGATATGTCACACACCGTCATAGGCGAAAACACAGAAGTGCAACGAAATGATCAATCACAACACAAGATACAAAATAGAGAAATCTAAAATGCATAAATGAATAGTGTCATGATGACCATCAACCTCAATGAAACATTGAGTGATGTCCCAGATCAAGAACACGTCACATAGTCGCCAATTATTAAAAACTTAAGCCTACACAGGGGTCCATGAAATCTTATCTCAATCCTCAAGAAAAACAAATTCAAAGCGTACATCAAAGGCAAGACTTTTCAAACAAGATTCCTACGGGATTCTCTAAAGTCTGCTACAAGCACCATACTCTAACGATCATTAACATCACCTGAAAATGATACTTGAAAACGTCAACAATAATGTTGGTGAGCTCGTAGGTTTTGACTCAAAACTCAGTCGTTGTGCCAATATTTTCAATCAGTTGGACAATTGTGCTATATGACAGTGAATATATGCAAACCAACCCATGACTTAGCATCCCCGCTAATCATGTACCAAGACCTAGCATCCTCGCTAGTCTTAAAACCAGCGCGTACCAACGCTCTTAGGGTCGCAACCCCGATGACATGCCACACCTAAGACGCGGCCGAAGACCATAACCACGCACCTAAGGCCTATTCAGCTGGACGATAAGGGGTGAGATCACAACCCTAGCCATGCCAAACAAAGTTACAACATGCAAGTAAGATCACATTACACATATTCACATAGCAGTCATAAGCACATAAATTGTCCTAATAACAAAACCACGTTTCGCACAGTTCAGAAAACAGTTTAAAACATATTTAAGTATCATTTTTCCCTAATGGAAAAGCAGTAAAAAGTGGGGCTACGAGAACTCACCTCAAGCAACAGTCTCCAATAGCAAACTCAAATCACAAGCAAAGGTAACGACGTCCGCACATGACCTAGTCCAGTTAGTGTCCCATTTTAAGTCATTCATTTCCAAACATTTTTCCCGGTTTCGATGCATAGAGGTTAGATGCGTTGTACGATTATCTTAAACGTTTTAGTGGTGTGACGGTGGTCGACATGACTCCAAAATACCATATTCCTCCATACCTCAGTACAATATACTTATACTTATACTATTTTAAGAAAATAGTTAAATAATATAAGTAAATATTTATAATAAATAATTATAAATATACTTCGATAAGTCCATTCGGTACCCTTTGTTACCATAAATATATCGTTTATACTATACGAAATAGAACGTTTATGTTTACTAAACATTTTAGAAAAGTTTTAAGAAAAATTATATTTTTCGTCTTTTAGTCGACTTATTAAAATAATAAATAATATTTTATTATTAAAAAAATAAAATTTACGTTTTTAGTAAAAAATTCTAAGTATAGACTTTTTACAAATTTTGGCATGACCCGTACATTTATATGACGTTTTCCAAGGTTACCAATCCTTATTTTCAAACAAATTTCAACATTTCGACACTTTCCGAACCAAATCCCAAAAATCACATTTCTCAACGTTTACCAAAATTCTTTCTCAAAATGACTTTCAATATGCCTTCACCTGTACATTTCAATTTCCAAAAGCTCGCCAAAACTCTCAAAATGACTAACTTAAGCCTATTGGGCTTTAAGGCCCAATAAGGGTCCATTATACATTTCACGTGTCCAAAATACTTTCCAAGCCCAAAACCAAGGCCCAATAGCATATATAAGCTCAAATCAATAAGTAATAAAGTAATACGGACCTCAATAAGCCATCAATAAGCCACGGCTTATGGATTGCTTATTGGGCCGTGAGCCCATATGCTCAAAAATATGTATACTAATCTTAAAAATAAGCTAATAAGCTACGCATCGCACTTGGTTATCACCATAAGCTATAATATAAGTCCACAAAAATATGGCATACTAGGATAAAGAACCAAAAAATACCCTTCTTGGTAAAATTTCCTTTTGATCGGGGGTTATATAAGCCCAACATAAGCTATTCGAACCAATCAAATAAGCCACAATAAGCTATATACAAAATAAGCTAAATAGCAAATATATGTTTTTCAACCATCACGACCACAATATCAAAACTAACAAAACCTTATATTTTTTCTTTTTTATTTTCAAATCCAAATGCACCCTAAACATCTTTTTGTAAACTTTTTGCTTTCGATTTTTAACGATCGGGCCGTACAACTAACATCTATGCATCATTAGCAACCCAAAAGTACAAGTTAAAAATAAATTCGAAAGACTTACAAAAATAGTCTTCAAAATAAATTTCTACGCGAACCGGACAACCCAAACGTTGTTTAAATGACTACCCGGACACTAGAATCAACCCAAAGTATCACTAATCTTCATGTTTTTGATCAAAATTTTGAAAATAAAACTTGTATGTGTGTGATTGAGTTCGGACAAACCAAAGAGAGGAGAAAAGACAGAAGTGTGTGTGTTATTATTTTAAAAACAAGTGATGAATGCATGTTTAGGAAGGATACAAAATATATGTACCAAGCAAAGGACCAAGGTTCCAAAAAAAGAGCCATCTTGTCTCCCACAAGACTCATAACCGGCCATAGGGTATCCTAGGGGCTCGGATGTTATCGTTTTTGTGTCAGGATCACTCAAAAGCTCATAAATCTTGACCATAAATTATTCCCCAAAGTTACTTAACATTTTTATTCGCTTTAAAAATGTTTTTCCAATAACTTAGAGTGTTTACTTGACATATTTTCATTTAAGACCTCTCAAAAACTCGTTTGGACATTAACGGACGTGTCGAACTTAAATTTAGTTTGCTTGTTTTTCGACATTTTTTAAAAATTCGCGGGTCTACCACCCGGAACTTACATAGCATAATAGTATCCTTTAATAAGGCTTATTATACACAATAAACCATAAAATGCTTCATAACTCATAAATTCATCACTGCCAACACGGTACAATATTCTAAGTAACTGACAAACATCAAATAGTCAAAGGACTAAATTAGAATATTCAAAATACGAAAAGGGGCAGGGTTACATGGCCTGATATCTCTTATGTTGTGCATTGTTTGAGTCAGTTTATGCATTCTCCTTTAACTTCTCATCTCAAAACAACTTTTAAGATATTAAGATATCTTAAAGGTTGTCCTGGATTGGGTATTCATTTCATTAAGAATTCTTGTATGTCTTTATCTGCTTTTTTGATGTGATTGGGCTAAATGAGTTGTCACATAAAAAATCTGTAACACGTTACTTTATTATTTTCTTGATAAGTACTCTCATTTATTGGAAAAAGAAGAAACAAAACTCTCTCTAAATCATTCTACTTTGAAGCAGGAGTATATAGCTCTTGCTTCAGTCACTAGAGAAGATCATTTAGGATTTTAAAATCGCTAACAGATTTAAAAATTGAAATACTATTTAACCTGTTAGTCTTCACTTTGATAGTAATTCTACAATTATGATTGCAGCCAACCCTGTTTTTCTTGAAAGAACAAAACACCTTGAGATTGATTTCATTTTGTTAGAGAAATTTTTTTGAAAGGTATTGTAAAAACTATTAAAGTAGATTCAGCAAATCAAATTGCTGATATCTTAACTAAGGGGTTAGACACAGTTCAACATAAAGATTTTGTTTACAAACTTAGAATGTATAATGTTTACCAGGTTAAGACTAAAAGGGGATGTTGAAATATATAGTCTCAAGTGGTAAACATGTAGTTCAGGGGCTTATTGTGTCAATTTATATTTTCAGATTATTGTTTTAAAGATAGCTTTGGGATCAAGGAGTCAAAAGGAGAAAAGATGAAGGGCTGTTTGTGTCTTTCTTGGATTCTCAAGCCTTGGTCAGCTCCTATAAAAGCTGGTCAATCCCAGCATTGAGGGAAAACTCTGATCCATCTCTTCTCTCTTTAGAAAATTCGATATATCTCTCTTGCTATTGTAATCCTAATTTTGAGATCATTTTGATCTTAAATTCAGTTTGTAATAGAACAATAATCAAGTTAGATTATTGATCCACACCTGATTAGCAGTGGTGGATAGTTATGGTTTTATCTGATTGAAATCAGTTGTGATTGTTGTTCTTGATACTCAAATTGAGATTTAAGTGTTCTTATATTGAGAGATTTATACTTTCTTCAAAGTGTGTCAGTGTCTTTGTATGGTATGACTAGTTATAAGCAAGGTTTAAAAAATCGCTAGGCGTTAGCTGGGGAAATAAGGGACCAGAGTGGCTCGGTTAACTCCACCATATGAGATTAATTGGTTAGAGGGGGGACTAATCGAGGATTAATCGATATATGACTTTAAATATATATACTATTAAAATTTTAAAAATATAATCCTGAATTCCGATTTAACCGCTTTTGTTAGATGAGTCCCGATTTAATCCCCGATTTAGCCGATATCGATTCAATAACCAAGTTGGGCCGATAACCTAGCCTGTGACCAGATTTGGCTGATATTTATGCCCGATTGTTGCTGATTTATATCCGATGATCGTTAATGATTGACCCGGCTTTTTGACCATAACCGATTAATAAGGCCGGTTAGTCAAAAATTAAGCGTTAATCCCGCCTAACGCGAAGGCGCCGATTAATCTATCTCCGCCTAAACAATTTTTTGCCAACACTGGTTATAAGAGTGAAAAGGGTAGTGAAAGGTTTTGTCTATTTTGTATGATTAAAAATATCCTTGATACACATACCTCACACAATACACATTCACATAAATTAAAAAGGTATTTTCTCTTTATGATAACTAGCGAGAGTAGTGCTGCTAGGGAAAATAATTTGTTGTTTCCATTTTTCCCGCTAGAGGAGGTGTGGGTTCCCAATAGGCAAGGAAATGGCCATTTAACCACAACAACATACCAAATTTTGACTTCCTTTTTGTTTTTTGCGCAACACACGCTTCACTCTAACGATGCATTCAGTTTTAAACCATAAGAAAAAAAGTAAAAGAAAGGTAAAGGAAAGAAAAATTTAAGTAGTTAGTAAAAATATTTGTGTTCTTGAGTTGAAGGAAAAGAAAGAAAAAAAGTTAATTGAATTACAATTATACCCATGTTTGAGAGGTTTCAAGTTAAAAAAATAAGGTTAATTATGTCTTTTAACATGTAAAATATTACTTTTTTTCTTTTCCTTCCTTAAAAAAACACAAGAACACAAATTCACTTAAATTTTCTTTCTTTTCTTTTCTTTACCCTTCAAAATTGAACTCGAGAACACAATGTAACTGGAGTGCACAGACTGACCCACCAGAGGGGTCTCGGATAGGTGTGCAATAAGTACCGTTGTACAGGGCCTTCACTTAAAAGGGGCCACATTATTTTTAGTATTGCATATAAATACGTATAATACTATACATATATAAGCAATATAATTCAAGTTTATATGCAATTTCTTTTTATGTTACAAGTGTAATAGGGCTTCTATGTTGTTATTGCCTAGGGCCACCGACAACCACGAGACGGCTCTGTGACCCACGTGTATAACTGTATATTATAAAAAATTTGTTTACTATATCGACATATAAAAATTTGACATTATTATTTTGTAAAATGATGTTACAAATCCCATCTCTCTCCTACTCTCATTAACTTCAGACAATAAACACAATTAATAGTTATATTTTGACTAAATTTGTTTGTTAACCGACCATGTATTAGTGTAGTATATATTTGGGCTAAGCCCATGTGTTAGTTAATGTTGTGTTTATATTGTATCAAACCCTCATTATCAATCGAGCAACCATAATTGACAACATAATTCTAGATTAAAACATCAAATGAACCCTTTAATTGGATCTGTTATCTTTATATATTCGCTTCATGTTTCAGCTCAGTAATGTTTTGTTACAAATTAACTCTAGAGTTAAGATCAACATAGACCCATTATTTGTCATAGATCCAATGAACCAATCCTAGCCACTCATTTTTCATCAAAAATTTGTAAAAAACTTACTTTCCTTAGCCACCTCTTTTTTTAAAAATAAAATAATCTAACAAACGTAAATCGCACAACGACAAAAAATACACCATCGCGACGAGTATTTTTTTATCTTTCAGTAGACGGGTGACACGATATACTTTCGAGGAACTTTTTTTCGATTTTTTTTTCAGTCACGAATTGCGAAAATCATATATGATTCATATAACGAATCATATATGATTCGTATAACGAATCATAAATGATTTCATGAAATCATATATGATTTCATGAAATCATATATGATTCGTGATTCTAACGAACTTTTTTTCAATTTTGTTTCAGTCACGAATTGCGAAAATCATAAATGATTCGTGTGGTGAATCATATATGATTCGTATAACGAATCATATATGATTTCATAAAATCATATATGATTTCATAAATCAATATGATATTATAAATCCCTTTATATGACTTCATAAAATCATCAAAAAAAAGTTTGTCGAAAAGACATAGTTCGCCCCTCTATAGAAAGATAAATTAATTCCTCGTCGCGATGATATGTTTTGTTTTGCGTAACGATTAACAGTGTGTGAGATATTTAATTTTTAAAAAAGAGGTGGAAAGTGGATTTGTTTATTTTTGATAAAAAAATGAGTGACTAGGATTGGTTCATTGGGTCTATGACAAATATTGGGTATATATTGAACTTTTGACATTAACTCTAAGGTATCCAAAATAATTTGCGATAATCAATACAGTACAACACCAACCAATTATCCCAACATATACACTACAAAAAGTCAAGTAAAAACACAAATACCTCTTCAAAAATTGAGAGCAAGCTATGAAGTCTATCAATTTAAATAAAAACATTTTCAAAATTTTTAAACTTGATAACTAACCAAACTACTACTAACTTAAAATCCAGATATAGCATATGTGTGCCACAACAACACATATGACTATATGAGTTAGCAAATGAGCAACCGAAGCTAATCTCCTAGCGGTAACTCGATCATATCCTTGCTTATAAGCGAGCACAAAACTAAAGTGACTAATGCCACTCATCTTACCTATAACTCGACTCGTTACAGGAGCAAATAACCAAGTCATTTGACTTAAATAAAAGAAATTACCGAACAGAAATAAACCAGACGTAAGAAAACCTATTATAACATGTTTATTCCATTGCTTCTCTTGTGGATCTTCGTTATTCATTCTATACGGCTGAATTGAAAGCCAATCATCCCTGTTCTCTTTCTTCTCAGCAAATATTATATATTGTGAGTGAGGTTCTTTTCAGAACCAAATAAAGTCACAACAACGCGAGAACTATTTTTAACTTTAATCAAGATAACGCTATGGCTGAAAATAAAACGGCATTAATGAAAATACATTCAAGTTTAAATTGATACAGTTAATAGCTTGAAGGGTAATTATGAACTTCCCAATCATAAATAATACACTGAAATATAGGCAGATATAATTTTCTCTCACAATCCTGATCAAAACCACATCTCACACATCAGCCGCTCTCTCCCACTTCCCCAAAGAAAAGATCTGATCCCGCCAATATATTTTCGACAAAATCGTCAAAAAATATCAATTTTATCTATATTTCCAATACATGTTTTCGAGTGATGATTGATGCTACTGTTTGTATGTTGGTGTTTCCATGTCGTTTCGAATACCCGCATATTGACGCATTCGTTTTGAGGATGTGCAACACTGAATGCTTTTTTGTTTTTTTACTTTCACAAGGTAAATTGCTTTTGTTTTGGTTTTCTAATTTCAGTTTTTGTTTGTATTGGATACAAATAAAAGGGTATTATTAATTAGTTATTCTTATGATGTGTTTGAAAGCCTATGTTAGGCAATTCATTCTGAATCTGCTTTGGACTTTGTTAGTTTTTTTCATTATTTTAAACAGTATACATGTGATTGAATGATTTTACTTTGAACAATTAGAACAATTCCTTTTTATAAAAAAATTCCGTTCGATAAAATAATACAGTAAACATTTAAAGAATACAACGACATGTGAAATTTAAATTACGTAACTTTCGAGACAAAGGGGGTTGCTACGAATTGTTTTTGACCGGTTTTTTAAAAAGAGATTTTGGTGCTATGCGATTGTTAAACTCAATTGTTCAGGTTTAATGAAGATTTTTTTGATACGTTTTATAGTAAAGAGATTAGTGTACTATTCGTGAGGTTAAACTTAAGTAATGCACTATGTATGCATGTGTATTTTATTTTAGCCTCAAATCGGTTGTAAGTAGTTTTATATTTGTTATGATGAGTTTTTGAATCGCTTATTAGTAGAGATATAAGTTTTTTTCGCGATTGTCGAAATCGACCGGTGCTTATGCAGGCTAATTGAAACTCTAGAGTTATTGTTTTTTTTGTGATCTTTAGTCATGTGATTTATAAGATAAATTGTTTGTGATCAGCTTTATAGTTATCATAGCATTCACGAAGAATTAAACCACTTACGTAGTAGCAGTATGTAGTATTGGTTAATGGAAAATTAGGGGCCCAAATAATCTTAACTAAAGTTGCTATTATCATCTATAGAGCAGAAACATTTGGGCACAAGTTTGCCAATTATTGTTGAATTCGTAAATAATTCGACAACTATTGTTATGTTGATTTGTTGGTAACATATCTTAAGGAGTTAAGATTACTTATGCGTTTATTTGACAAATTACTTTAATTCGTGTTGACAAAGACGTCATGCATCCTATTTGGTTATAATTGCTCACTGAGTGTACATATGTTTTGTTTTGTATATATTATGCATATATGTAACACTACTTTTTATGATTAAATTCGTTTGCATCATTTGATAAGAAAAAAATTGTGCATACGTGTTTTGTTAGTTGTTATGATTAAATAATTTTTTTTTATTAATTTGTTTTTTTTGTTTACAAGTATGAAGTAATGATGAGTTAAAGTAGAAGAGTGCAACATGTGTTTTGTACAATACTTTCTAGCGAGTAGAATAGATATGAAAAAGATATACAAGAGTATAGACACAAGTGCATGCAGAAAATACTAAATACTACTGCACAAACTGAAGTAACTTATAACGTATAGCTTAAAGGCATAGAATGAACTCAAGATTCACACATGCATGACTAATAAATCGAGTGCCTAAAGAGGGAAAATACATGTGCATATAAGACAACACCAAATCTGATTGTGTTAAAGATTAGTAGACACATTTATACATTTCATTTATTCTTTACTTTTAGAAATTTGTATTTGAATTGTATATGACATGATTTTTAATTGTGTTAAATGCTTTTGTTATGAATAAGTATACAATATATGTAAACTAACATTTTTTTATGTTATTTCATGCATTTGTGAAGCAAAACAAAATAAAAGGTGTAAGCAATTAAAAACAAAAAACACTGTATTTACATTATCTAAAAAAACACATATCACAATACCTATGAAAACAGCAAGCTTGAAAAAATATAATTAAAAAAACCTAATTACCTAAAATTTAGGAACAAAAAATAAAAAAAAAGACATTTTTATTTTAACAAGTAGTGTTATTATGAAATATTTATGCTAGTGGTCCAGGTTTACCGTAGCTAACTCCTTTATTGTCTTTATGAAATAATCGACAACAAGACTTATTTACGAAATTGAGATTAACAACTATAACAAATATTGTATTCATGAAAACAATCCAATAAAAGATATAGATTACGGTTATAATATCAGTAACTAATATTATTAGGGGGACTTTCTTTTCAGCACCAATCTTAATGGGAGAATTGACAGAACCACCAAAAACATACATGCACGCCTTTTAAAAATAAAAGAAATACATGAAAATCATCAATAATCATAAGAATCTGCATATGTTCTTCAGTATCATCATAAACTCTTCCTCTTCTTTCACAAAAACCTTACACACAGCCGCAATATTGTCGTTGCACACCTTATAAGAACATACATGCACACCTACAAAGAAAAATTTTGTAATTTCAATTTCTTATCAAATTCTTTAGAACAACTATGTTTTTTTTAAAACATATATGTTCTTTTTAGAACATATGTGCAAAAATACAATTATTGAAGGCGTGCATGCATGTTTTTTGTGGTTCTGTCAGTTCTCGCACTAAGATTGGTGCTGAAAAGAAAGTCCCCCTAATAATATTAGTTACTGATATTATAACCGTATCGTGTATCTATATCTTTTATTGGATTGTTTTCATGAATACAATATTTGTTATAGTTGTTAATCTCAATTTCGTAAATAAGTCTTGTTGTCGATTATTTCATAAAGACAATAAAGGAGTTAGCTACGGTAAACCTGGACCACTAGCATAAATATTTCATAATAACACTACTTGTATTTCAATTCAATTTTAGTTTGTTATAGGCCTCATATCTATCTTCTATCTATCTATGAGGGAGATACATGCTTGTTTTAGAAAATCGAACACAGGTGATTTTATTATGTGAACGTTGAATAATGAGTGTATTGTTGTGGCCCTTCCTTATGAATCGTCAATCACGTAAACTCGCGTGGCGCTAATGAATAATAATGATCTTATTTTTGGCCTAACGACCTGTCCGGAGTGTGTTCCTTGCGAGGGCATACGGAGATATATTGTATTTAGTATTGGGAGTGTTATCACTCCGGGTTGGGCATAATTAAGGTTCGGTTTGTGGCTCTAGCATCGTTGTGATTGTTCTATAAACTAAATGTTTTGCTATGCTTGTGTTCAAAAGGATTGTTTATAAACTCTATGAATTCACTCAACGTTTTCGTTGACTTTTTAGCATGTTTATCTCAAGTATATACTTGCCAGCTTGGATGGGATGGGATGCGGATATCGAAGGACGTGGACTTGGTGAACTTTGCATATATGATAAAATGTTTTCTTTTAAAGAAACTTAAACATGTTGTGGATTATTTTGAAATGAGTTGTTATTAAGTCATTGGGACCTTGTAACTCTGATCTTTTTAATAAAAATTGAATGTCGTTTACCGTGACTCGTGAGCTTATATTATGAAGTAGCACCCATTGTTGTATTCTGCTGCGTTGTAAATTTGAGGGTGTTACAGTATCATACCTAAGGACTTCTACACTATCTAATGGAATGTCCCTGGGTAGATCCCTCCGGTTCTGGTTGGATCATGGAACAACTACCTAACATTAACCACCTTATAACTCTATAAAATTAAATACATGGTTGGTCTATTGGTATTGCCACAGTTGCCACTAAAACCTTTTGAAAAACTATACCAAGGTACTTGTGATGCAAATCAAAGCTTTTGTACCTTGATGTTTTCATCATTTACAAAATTTGCTCCCCCTGCATATGTGCATCGATTACCGAAAGCCTTTTGCACATACAAGGGAGAAGGTAGCACTAGAGTCATTTTCGATCAAGTTTATTAGTTGCATAGTATTAATCGCATTTTCTTCCTTTGTCCAAAATGTCAAAATCTTTTGATATTTGGGATATCAATTGATTAAGACTGTACGGGAGATAGATATTACTAATTAGCAAGCTTATTTGGAACATTTTAATGCTCCCTTTCAATTATTGAGGGAAGGATATAGTGTTAAGTACATATTTTGAAAGATTTTGAATTTAATGAAAAAATGTACTTAACACATATATATTTATATTTGTACACACACACACACACACACACACACACACATATATATATATATATATATATATATATATATATATATTATACAATATAAGATATGAGACACGACCTGACAAAATATTTACCAAGTATGACCGAGTCATACAGTTCTCTACAGAAGTCGTTTGTCCATCTTTGTCTTCCTTCCACCCACCAGCACTTCAAGGCTCCTTGTAATCCTCCTCTTGAGCAGAACAACATCAATTTTCTTTAGAATAGTTGATGTGCGTTCCTGATCCTTCGTTGACCATGCTCTGTTTGGCATATCAGATTTGGGATTGAACCCAAGATTTAAGTTCTGTAGCCTCGTGTGAAGAGTCTTGTGCACAGAGTAGAGAATCCCGTCACTGAATTTATGAAGTTCAAGTCGCATCAGCCTTTTTTTGCTTCTGCTTGTCTTCATATATAACACCTCTTAGATCATAGTTGGGAGTATACGATGCTTTGCCAGTGATGCCGGGACAGGTTCTTTGAGGCTTGAGTAAGTTGAGCTTTCGTTGGTAACTTTCAACACCTAACTAGACTTCTTCAACTCTCTGAACGACAATGCTTCTGGTGAACATTTTCAACGCAGTGACAAAGTCTACTATCACATCACCATCAAGATTGTTAATCTTTTGTTGAGCAATGAGTAGGAGCATGTCTTCAATGTCGCTTAGGTTTAAGTCAGGAAAGTGACCTTCCTTGAATTTGTATTGTTGTTGGTCAACTCGCTTTATAACAATTTCCTTTAAGTAGCCATAGCCTAATTTCTTCTCAACCATAACACTGATAACACTCATGATTCTCAACTTTAAGAAAACTTTATGTTTGGACTTCTTGTTGATCATGGCTCTGTAGAACTGTGGTCTTTGTGATCTCCAGTGTTTTATTCCAAGTAATGCATCTTTTTCATAAGTAGTAATCATTGAACACCATAAGTTTGGAATCAGGTCTTCAATACCTTCCATTGTGTACCTGGCAGCTGGCATTTTGGTTATGGGAGAGCAGTATGTTCTTTTGGCTTTATCTCCTTTTAAGTATTCTAGATCATTATTGAAGAAGATTTCAACCGGTATTGTAAGTCTACAGTCTTTCTCTATCAGAGGTAAAGGCTTGCCCATATCAGGGCGGTCATATCCTTCAGGATTTGTCCAGTCGAGTTGATCAGTCAGAGCGCAAAAGCATTCCTCAAAATTGTATTCCAATTCACCATAGCTTTTGTAGGTACCTTTGAGGAGGTTGAACACCGGACCAACTAGCACTTCTCTACTTAACGTTTTCAACCCAAGGCGATTCATAGCGAATGCTGAGAAATCAATGGGAGTGCTCATTAACTCATCAAACGTGAGAGGAGGAATTGCAGCATTGACCTTCTCTTTAAACCATGGCTGTTCTTGAGCATCATTAATCTTTTTAACAGTGTTCCAGTCTGGATCTTGTGGTTCAAGACTTGGATACTTCTTGTACCAATCGTTCTTTTTTTCTTTTTGGGATATCAAGCAGAATTATAGGGAAAAGGTTGTTAAGGAATAGCATCAGTGTGAAGCTGTTTAGAATCTTAGTTCCTTCTTGTCAAAGGTTTGGTCAACATCATATAATCCCATCTCAAAGACTGTTTCTTCAACGACATCATTTGCAGATCTAGATTTTCTAGATTTGGATGGTTTTGATGGAGGTTTAACTCTGGAAGATTCCTTAGGATTTGAAGATTTCTGTAAAGATTCGGTTTCTTTTCTAGTTCTCATTTTATTTGTCTCTTTACCCTGGTTTGATCCAGCAGAAGGGTCTTCATCTTTATCATCATCACCACGGTCTCGTTTCTTTGGAATTGGATCAGGTTTTGTACTCTGTGTTGATATGCTCTCATCAAGTTTAATTGACCAAGTTAATGCATTAAAGAGCTCTTCATGTGTTTGATGACTGCAAGAGGAGCCACTTTTAAGCATTTTATCGTAAAGTATTTGCTTTAATTCCAGTTCAGAAAGTGACTTAGCAGTTTCAATGGCTGATTGATGTGATGATGAAGATTGGGCAAGAGAGATTAGAGACTTTGCAATTGCATCTTGAAGTATAGGTTTGGCAAAGTCAGATATTGTCTTTGGGAGAAACTATGGTAGAAAGTTCTTGACTTCGTTCACAACACGAGCTTTCACTGACTCTTTAATGATGTCTTCGTTCACAGCATGAGCTTTCACTGACTCTTCAATTATAGGTGTGGCAAAGTCAGATACTGCCTTTGGGAAAATCTGAGGCAGAAGGTTCTTGACTTCTTTCACCACATGGGCTTCCACTGACTCTTTAATGACTTCCTTGTAATTCAGCTCAGATAGTTCCTTTTTGAGTGCGGCATTGTTAGCCAGAAGCTCTTTGCGAAATGCATCCGGAACACTTGATCCAAGATATTTGTCGACTATAGACGGAACTTGTAACGTGATAGAATCATGGATAACTGAACCGAAGTTGGTTTCTTTGAGTTGCTTGACAAATTGTTTCATTTTAGAAAATCTCTGAACAACAAAGCTAACGGCTACAGTGTTAGGAACTTGAGTAGTTAGAGTTACAGTAGTTACTGCTGGTGGTGGTGGTGGTGCTTGTGTTGCTTCCGGGATCACAGTCACTGTGACAACATTAAGGGGTTCTAGCACAACTGTGGGAACATCTTGTTGGATGGGAACATCCATTATGGAAGTGATGTCACCTTCTGCAGGTTCAGTAATGGTGCCAAGAAGGGAGGCATTAGGGGAGTTAAAGAGAAATTGATTTGCAAAGCCAGATGACAATGATTGACTAGAAGTTGGTTGAAGGAATTCAAACTTATCTTTGTTGTCATCATTTGGTTGTGCTTATGTTGCTTGTTCATCACCTTTAGGCTTCTCATCAAACATTTCCTTTTCCACTTCCTGTTCGATATTCATATCTGCATCACCTTTTCCTTGATGTTCATCATCAGATTCAGTACTTTCAGCGTCAGTTTCTTTAATGTCTGTACTTCTATCAACTTCTTCTTCATCATCATCACGATCATCATCAGTTTCTACTCTCTCATCATCATCATCTTCAGATTCATTCAGATCATCATTATCAGAGAGGTCTGATGGTGGACTCTTGGGGTTTTCATCTCGAGGAACAACATGAAATACCTCTTCATCTGTGGATCCCTATTTGTCAGAATCATCATCAGATTCACTAAGGTTTTTGGTCTCATCAGGAACCTATGACTGAATGCAAGCTCCTTCATCTAAGACGACAGATTTTCCTGTTAACTCATCTGGAACCCTTGGTTTACTACCAGTTCCTTCACTTGAGCCACCAACGTGAGGTTGCAATCTACTTTCATGTCTATTAGCCTTTTGAGCTTTTAGAGTATCAATTTCAAACTGAGCAACATTAGAGAGTATCTCAATGCCTTTAAGCTTTCCAGATGAGTCATATGTTTGCTTGACAGGGACACTTTGAGGTTCTTGAATGACAACAGCTTTAAGAACCCTCTTCTTACTACTCAGAGGCCTACGTTCCAGTTCTTTTCAGATATATCAGTTTCATCGCTAAGCACTAACTTCCTCTTAGTAAGTTTCTTCTTGGAGGAAGCAGTAACCTTCTTTAGAGCAACAGGTTCTTTAGTTGCATGAGTCACCTTTGATGGTTTCTGTTTTGGCTTAGTAGGCTCTTCAGGTAAATCCTCATTTACTGCTCTGCCTCTGCTCTTCTTTGGATGGATTAAGCAAGTGGAATATTTAAAGAACATCTTGTATGCTTTAGAATTCTTAATGTCATCAGACCATCATCAACAACAGTGTGATAAGGAGATCCTTCTCTCTTGGAGATTGACTTGTGTTGAGACATGAAGTAATGAATAATGACTTTAGTGAACCTTAGATAGGGCATAATCTCATGTCTTTTGGCCTTTGTCTGTCGGTAGTTAATTTGGTATTGAAGATATTCCTAAATTAAAGCAGCATAGTCCACATTTGCATTATTGTACATGCCCCACAGAATTTTAGTTTGAGACGGACGAAGTCCATCACTGCTCAATGTCTTACCTGACAAGCATTTGTTTATGATTTCTCCAAAGGTTCTCCAAGGTTGATGCATGTGATCAACATGTATCTCTGAAATGCTCAGAAGTTTACCCGTATAGCCAAGATTTAGAAGAAATTCCTTAAGATCATCAGAAGATGGAGGTTGGATGAAGTCTTGGTTTTCAACATTTAGGGTAAGATTTAGAATCTTTCTGAAAGTGTCAACATCAATCTGACATGTTTTGTGATTAATTTCAAACTTGTTGTAAGAGGTCCTCTTGACTTTCTCGATTGTGAACCAGAACTGTTGCATGTAAATTTCAGGAACCTCAGCAGAAATGAGAAAGGCGTTGTAGAAGGGAACGTTTTTTAGAATGTCCAAGGCGACTTGAAAAGTTTCCTCCGTTTGAGTCATGGAAGGATCTATCCTGAGATTATTCTTTGCTATCTTGACTCTGTCGTTAGTAGGAACCAAGTTTTCATCACGGGCAGCTTGTTTGGCAATGTCTTGCTTCATAATTCTGCTTAATATTTATCCAATACAGTTTATACACATGACAAATACACACGTTACTGATTAGACAATCTATCCTTGTTGTTAAGATTAGATTTACTAGACTTTGTGTTCTATGTTGCAATTGATTAAGTCTGGATTGTTATGCATTTTGAATCAGTGAACTAATGATAGTCCTCAATTTTAGTCAAGATATACCAAAGTGTAATAGTCAAATTGCAGTCCATGATCAATTTTATTTGTGTGTTAGTCTTTAAGTAATGCTAAATGTGTATTGTGTCATGTTTGTCTTGCTTATAAGGTTTGTTAAAAATTTTGGCAGAGTTTTTGTTCGTAAAATGTAACAAATCGCAGAACATTATCACACTGTTACACATTTCGCAAAACAAATATTACACATTTCGCAGACTAGTACAATTACACATTCCGCAGAACAAACTGTTACACATTTCACAGAACAGTCAGTTACACATTTCGCAGAACACATATTTGCACATTTCAGAGAACACATATTTGCACATTTTGCAGACAAGTACAATTATACATTATGCAGACAAGACCATTTACACATTTTGCAGGCAAGAACATTTACACATTTCGCAAACTAGACAATTTACACACTCATAATTTCAGCCATATCTAACCATGTAATTATGAGATCAAGGGCATGAAAACACAACTATATCATATTTAAACCATATATTCAACACAAAAACACAACTTCTAGGCTTTTAGTAAGGATTTCGAGAAACAATCCAATGAGATTCACACTTAAACCAAATCAATTAAGTCTATAATATAGAAAAACATACATCTAGGAGGCATCTATCCACTGAATAAGCAAGATAAAGACTTGGATCCACATTCAAACACTCTTAGAGCAATTTTCGACCCCAAGAACACTCGAAAATCATGATTTAACTCCTATGGGATCCTATCATCCAACCAGGGGTTCTTACACGCTCAAATAACACATAGCAACATTCTAAATATGAACCCACAATCATTTAAGCACAAACGCAAATTTTGGCTTAAATTCGTTCACAAAAATCACTAGATATCAAGAATGAGTGAGACATATGCAAAACTGTTTTAACTATATGCTAATCGCACCTATACGAACAAAAATCCTCAATCAATTTGACTTAAACTCATAAAAATTTCATATGAATCCTAAATCGTGATTTGTGGTTTTTGAGAAATTTACTGAGAATTATTCTAATTCCTTTTTGAGAGATTGATGTATAGATGATAAGAAACAATTTTTTAGTTTACCTTTTGCGATGAAAACGATTCTTGGTTGAGATTTGATTGTGTGCGTGTGAGAGTTAGAGAGAAGAGAGGGAAATGAAAAAATTTAACTTTTTGATTTAAGAAAAAAAATAAACACACCCATTTTTGTGTTTATAAAAAACAAAGTTTCAAACTTTGTCACTTCCAGTACTTGTAGTTTCTTAGGTCTTGCATTTTTCTTTTATTACTTTCCTAAGGTATAGGCAAGAAAGAGAAATGGCACTTTTGGTCCTCCTAGTTGCAAACTAAAATGCTAAAGCACACAAATTGCATTCTAAGCCCTCAAGGATGAACAAGATAACATCTTAAGCCTAAATGAGTTAATTAACTTAACCCCCCTTTAAGAATTGACCTGTTATAGTTCAAAACCTTTATCGTTTATTTCGTGATTAAATTTAAAGAATCATTTTAAAAGACATATTCGACTATTTCTCCCCCTCAAATAATGTCCCGTTTTCTATTGAAAGAGCTGTAGACATTGTTTGAGAGATGAAATTTTCTTTTAAAACATTTTCTGATGACATATTGATATTCCAAATTTCATTTTGAGAAACAACACATTTATACCACAAAAAATAAGATTTCTCTTATTTTATCAAATAAGTGCATTGACACGTACACTTATTTTTAGAGAGCACGGGTTGTTTAGCAAAGTATACACAAGCCTTTGTATGAATATGAAGTAATTCATACACGAGAAAAATGAATTTCCCGTTGTGAGGTAAGTTATCTTTTTGACGATAAACTTGCCTTTAAAAATGAAGACCGGGTTGCTATCTGAAATAATAGCAAATCATTGACATGTTTTGAAAATATTTACAACTTCTGTTCGAACTTCATTTACAGCACCGTGTCATTATTGAATGACATTTATAAGGCCATAAATGTTATCGATTCCAGAAGACATGTCAGCATTACATATTTTTGTGTTTTTCTGGTTTTATATTTTTGTATTTTCTTTTTTTTGAAAGGTTTTATAAGAATGAAAAATCTTTTTGTGTTTTTATATTTTCTTATATACATATGATATATAGGATATATCACGAGTTACCACCATTACTCGTCCTCTACCTCTGTCGGACTCTTTAGTGTATTAGAAGACATGCTTTTCATACCCAGCTTTTTGACCAAGAAGTTGAATCTTTCTCGCGGCAAAGCTTTTGTGAAGATGTCTGCAAGTTGATATTCGGTTCTGACAAAGTAGAGTTCCACTACTCCATTCTCCACTTTCTTCTTAATAAAATGGTAGCGTACATCGATGTGCTTCGATCTGGAGTGTTGAACGTTGTTGCATCATAGAGAAATAACACTCTTGTTGTCGTAGTACAGAGGAATCTTATTGAATTTAAACCCATAGTGTGTTAGTTGTGATCTCATCCAAAGGATTTGAGCACAACACCCAGATAAGGCAATATATTCAGCCTCTGTACTCGAGATCACAATGCTCTTTTACTTCTTTGATGACTAGCTAACCAGTTTATCCCCTAGGAATTGTGAACTTCCAGATGTGTTGCGTCTAGTATCTTGATACCCGGCGTGGTCTGCATCTGCATATGTTGTTAGAGTAATGCAAGAATCTTTCAAATACCAAAGACCCATATCAATGGTTCCTTTCAGGTATCGAAAGATCCGCTTAACTGCATGTAGGTACTTTTCGGTAGGCTTTGCCTGATACCGGGAACACATGCACACTGCAAATATGAGGCCTGGTCTGCTGGATATAAGATACATTAAGGAACCAATCATACCATAGTATTGTGTAGGATCGACTGGTTTTCCCTATAGATCTTCATCCAGTTTACTTTTGTCCACCATAGGGGTGTCAACGGGATCACTAGATATCATACCATAATTTATTTATTATTTCAAGAGCATAATTAGACTGGTTAATAAAGATGCCTCTAGGACTTTGAGAAATCTGAAGTCCTAGAAAGAACGACATTTTGCCCATCATCGACATCTTGAATTTTGAAGACATTATTTTAGCAAATTCATCACACATAGCAGGTTTAGTAGAGGCAAAAATTATATTGTCGACATAAATTTGTACCAATAAGATGTTGCGACATGCTTTCCTTGTGAATAGAGTAGGATCGACTGCACCATTGGAGAATTCTTATGATAGAAGAAAACTGGACAGCATATCATACCACGCGCGTGGGGCTTGTTTAAGACCATAGAGTGCCTTTTTAAGCCTGTACACGTGATTTAGCTTGTCTTGATCTACAAATCCTTCCGGTTGAGTAACATAAACCACTTCGCGCAGCTCGCCATTTAAGAAAGCCATTTTGACATCAATCTGATAGATTGTCATATTCTTGTTGGCAGCATTAGTAATGAAGATACGAATGGCTTCTAGTCTGGCAACAAGTGCAAAAGATTCCTCGAATTCTATCCCCTCCTCTTGTTTGTATCCTTTAGCAACTAATCAAGCCTTGTTTTTTAGTACACCGCCGCACTCGTCTTTCTTGACTTTGAAGATCCACTTCAATTTGATTAACATAACGAGATCCGGACATGGTACTAATTCCTAGACTTGCAGTCTCTTGAATTCATGTATTTCTTCTTGCATAGCTTCAATGAAAGAGGATTCGAGCATTGCCTCTTTAAAATTCTTCGGTCCAACTAAAGTGATAAAGGCATCGAAATAACACCATATGGCGTATGTCTTAAGTTGCTTTCTTGTGGAGACTGAACGAGAACGATCTCCAATCATATTTGTTGTGGATGATTCTTAGTTCATTTACCAAGATGATCTAATGGAGTGTGTGATGGCCGCACATTTGATGACATCCTTGAGAAGTAGAGTCTTCATGAAGAGGATCATCATAAAAGTATGGTGTTTTTAGGGATTCTTTAACACCTTGAGAAATAATTGGAGATTGTTCTTGTTCTTGTGTTGATGGGTAACTAGTAGATGGTGCATCTTCATCAATTGAAGTTGATATACGTGAACCAGTTGGATCAACAGGTATTGGAGCAGCAGCAACAAGTCCTGGAGAAATGACACTCGGAGGTGGAATGAAGAACTCATCAAACATTGGTTGGAACAAGATATCCCAATCATTTTTTGTTGGTGGTACATAAGGTGGTTGAGGAATAGGATTTGACACGAGTCCTGAACTGAGTGTTACAGGAGTCATTAATTAAGGCGCGGGTCCTGAACTGAACTGTTCAGAAACCATTGCTGTCAGCTCATCAAAGGTTACATGAATTGTTTCCATGATTAGTCGGGTAACACATGGAACCAAAGACATGAAGGTAAGATAAATCTGGTTTCTTATCGTGCATAAGCTCATATGAAGTTTTGTTGTAACGAAGACGTATAAGGGATCTATTTTGGGTATAACAAGCTTCGTTGACTGCTTCTGCCCACAAAAACAATGGAGCTTTAGAAAAAAATAAGCATAGTGCGAGCAGCTTCCACTAAAGTGCGGTTCCGTCTTTCGACAACGCCGTTCTGTTGCGGAGTGCGAGCAACGGATGTTTGATGTGATATTCTGGCATTTTTATAATATTTACGAAGAGTCTGATTCACAAATTCAGTTCCATTATCTGCTCGGACATTGCGGATAATTGTATTCATTCGAACTTGTATTTGCTTTAAGCATTTGATGATGACCTCATGAGCTTCATCCTTTGATCTCAAAAGCTTGACCCATGTAAATCTTGAGTAGTCATCGACGATAACCAGGATATATTTCTTCCCATTTATACTCTCCACATGCATTGGCCCGCAAAGATTCTTATGCAGAATATATAGTTTTTCTTGATTAGTGACGTCAGCTTTGGGTTTATGAGAAGACTTCTTGATTTTCTCTAGAGAACATGCCGAACATAGATGATCTTTCTCGAATTTTAGCTTAGGTAGACCTCGAACAAGACCTTGCTTAGCCATCTAGAAAGTAAATCGGCACCATCTAAATTCCGAACATAACACGTGTGTTTCCGGAATGCAACTTAAGATCCGAGTCACAAAATTGACCCATAGAGAACAAATTGTGCCCGAGACCCTCAACATACTAAACCCGAGAGATTGTAACATTCCCTAGCTGATAATCACCATATTTCATAATCTTTGCAATCTGATCATTTCCAAATCTAACAGTACCCAAAAATTTGCTAACGAAGTCGATGAGCTGAGAGTGCTGCCCGGTCATATTCTTGGAGCAGCCCGAATCCAGGTACCAGAGTACGATTTGTATAACCTGAAATTACCACGGGAAGAAGATGGAGAAGTTGAAGCAATGGATCCCTAATTTTTGTTGGGTTCCTTGATGTTAGAAGACTTAGTTCCTAAGATGCTAGGAGTGTCATTAAACCTAACATCTTTTGCAACTTTTGTGCTCCTATGGAAAACCTTAATTTCTGGATTTGGTACATTAGTGTTTGGTTTAGGAGGAATATTTTTCTTAGGAGGCACTACTTTTGTTAAAGTGATCCTAGTTAAAGGTCACTCGTTTCGAACTATAGTGAAATTCTTACCTGTAGGCTCCCACCTATATCCAACACCAGAATATATTTTTCTAGTTGGTTTCCACGTTTTCTTCTTTTTGCTCTTAGCATTTCTAGGTTTCACAACTTTAGATTTAACACGAGCATTTATATCAACAAGATAATCATGAACACATGAAACAGATAGAATCAAACATACATTCATTACAGGTAAACACACAAGTTTAGAATTCGCATTCAATACAAAATGCTTAACATTTTCATTACAGACTGTTTTAGAAACACGATTCATATTATTTAAACTTGACTTAGCAATCCTAGGTTGGTCTTCTACTTTATTTTTCTTCTTGTTACTACGTGAAGTTTGTGGGATCCTATCATTCTTTGTATTGCTCCTAGGCTTTGATCTGCTAGCTTTGGTAGAACAACTTACTCTTGTAGAAGGTGAGATAAAATTGTTAGTGGTCTGTTTTTCCTGTGGCTTTAACTGTTTTTGTGTGCTATGACTGTTATCATTTGATGTTTCACATGGTTCTGCAAACATAACTTTCATAGTCCTGTTCATTGGTGTAACAACAACTAACTTATCACTTACATGTTTTGTACCAGGACATGTAGCACTAACATAGATAAGCAATTCATGAATGCGTGTGACAAACTTACAAGTAGAGGCTAAGTTACAATCTAAAGGCCTTAATTCTCTAGAATCTTTGACGATATCACGAAGTTGTCAGCATTTGCTTGTGTATGCTTAAGATAGTCTACATGTGCAACCATATTATTCTTTATGCAAAGGGAAAGAGGTGGCAAATCTAATTTATAAACTTTTGAAGTAACCACATTCGAATTGTGCACATTTTGAACACTTTCAACAACATTCTTTCCTTTTAAGTTTGCAATGTGTTCCTTCAGTTTCGCAATCGAGACATTCTTAGCTTCTAACTGAGAGTGCAATTCATTTATTATGAAAAAATCCTTAAATTCAGGAGCATCTTGATTATTAGATGGTATGTTATTTTGAAAATTTTCTTTGTTTTGTTGTAATTTAATTTCAAGATAAATACACTGATTTTCAAGTCGGGAACATCTTTTGAAAGTTCATTGTAAACAGCCTTTTCTATCATATCGTTCTTGTTAGCAAGCTCAGTCTCAAGTTTCAAATTCTCTTCATATTCATCCACAAAACTTTGTTCTATGGATTTATAATCATTAATGGCAGCTAAAGAGTTAACAGCAGTATGCACAAGATCTGGAGATATAAGCAACTCCATTAATCGATCATTTTCATGTCTAAACAGAATTATCATGAACAAGAGAATTATTATTCACAAGTAACACATTATCATAATGATCATTAGCATGCATTACAACATTCATAACATCTTGACAAATAATATGCCCTAGAAGATGATCATTATTAAGACTTAATTCCTTTTTCTCAATCTCAAATTACTTCTTATCTACATAACATTTGGCAACATTGGTTTCAATTTGATTAAAAATGACTTTCATTTCTTTGAGTTCTTTGTTAAGACCATGTTCAAACATACAAAAATATTCTTGCAAAGTTTGAGTAAATGGTTTGACATCCTTTTCAAAAGCCCCTTTTATATGTTCACCCCCCCAAGATCCTATTCTATTTCCAGTTATTTTGGTATGAAAAGTTATAGTTTCATCAAACTTGTTAACATGTTTTTTCATTTTGTAAAAACTATCTTTTACTAAACTAATTGATGGAAGTTCACGAGGAATTTCCTTCTTTAAAGCTGGTTCGGATAGAGCTGGTGGCTTTACAACAACGGGTTGTGAAATAGGTAACCAATATGGTTGTTCTGCAGATAGTTGTTTCTGAGGCACAAAATGCTTCACAAAATGTTCAAATAATTTATTTAAAGCCACATAATCAACGGGTTTAAGATTCACTTTGTGCTTCTTTAAGCTTGGATCATCTTGTTTTGCTAGCATTTTCAACCTACTTTCTTCACTCAGTTCTAAGGTTTCTTCAGTATCAGTTACGGACAAAGCAACATGTGTCTTAACAATAGTATTGCCATCATACAAAGTAGGTACTTTCCGTCGAGATTGAGAGAGATAAAAAGGATTTTGATAACCAAGTTCTGTTTTGTGACTTTCATCATAAAAAACTTGAGGTTTTGTTAACATATGCATCGTTTGCGTGGACTGACCCATTTTGTAAACCACATTGTCTAAAGCTTTATTTTTCTTTTGTAAATCAATGACTTCGTCAATATATTTATCTTCCTTTTGCTTAGACTTCTTTTTCAAACATTTAATAGTTGTTGATAAAGTCTTATGACTTTCAACTGTTGCATTGAGTTGTAGTTTTAATGAGTGTATCTGTTTTTCCAAATCCACAACCTCTGCATTTCTGTCAACAATAACCTGTCTTAATTGACCATCAATATACTTTTCTCTATCATTTAAATCAAACTTTTGTCTTTGTTCAAAAATTTTGACATGTTCTTTATGTCTTTCAAGCTCGGCAGTTATTAAAGTCTCATTTATTTCTCTATTTTCCTGCTGCACCTTAGTACATCTTGCAACTTGACTAGACATTTCTTCAATGACAGTCATTAAAAGTTCTATCATTGTATGTATAGCGAACTAGTGCTTTGGAACAAACCAGAGTTTCAGTTTCTTGCAAATTGATGCGGTTGTCGTTAGACTTCAATAAGAAGTTTTACAACTCCCTGGGCAGTGTACCTAATCGTTGTAGCGTAGTATAGGCAAGACTCGAGGGTTGTTATCGTTCTCTAAGTTAATAGGTTGGGAGGGCTCGAACAAGGCTTATTTGAGATCTACAAGATTGAAAGGAGATTCTTTTTGTATTTTTATATTTTATGGAAAGCAGATAGAATCAATAGTTTGAGAGGTTGGGTGATTAACTAATTAATTAAACTAAATATAATCTATACTACTGGTGATAACTTTATGATAAGATAGTGTATTTACTTAATCATGCATTACTCATTAGATTGCTTCTCCTACTCCTATTGCCTTGTCACACTCGTAATGATCTGTGTAAGTATTTCCTAAGTCATGAACGAATTACACGAACCTGCCGTCTATTTAATATTCCGTTAAGGCAATGCACAAGTAAGGTAGTATGAAGACTATTACAAGGCCCCTAAGAGTATATTAAATGCAATTGAAATATCTTAAGAGGGATCAACCATATTAGGGGTAAGGTAGTATGAAGACTGTTACCGATGGTATCCTTTCTACACACTCGCGTTTCCCTAGACGTCTATGCCAATTTAATATCTTATGGCTAGTTTTCTAACTAACGCGCACATTCATCACAAGAAGCAACAGAAAAAGGATCTACAATTCAACTTTCATGCAATCATAAGTAAATACAAGGGAGGGATTAGCCTAACATGTTATAAAGGAAGTAAGAACATAGATCAATCAAACAACACATAGACATATTGAATGATTAAAGATAAATAATCTTACTTGATTAAAACATGGATTAAGGTCAGTTACAATAGGGGTTTTATGCCGCTTAAAAAAAAAAATACAAAAAAAAACAAAAAAAAAAGACGACCTAAAAAAGCTGATAAAAATACTTAGGGATTTTGGCTCCCCAAAATTATACAACATCACCGCAACCTTAAAACCCTAAGTTTGGTTTTGTATATATAGAGAAATCGTCGCGATGGCGTCCAGTTGTAGTCGCGACGCCGTCACAAAATAGAATCTTCTAGGTCTGATTTAAGTCGGTTACGTCCTGACGCCGTCGTCAATTTTCTGACGTCGTCACTAGATAGATCACAATGGCGTCGCTTTATGCTTGTGACACCGTCTCCACGCTCTGTATGCACAATTATTTAAGAGATTCAGTGTATGTCTGTAGTTTTGTCCATTTCTTCTCCAAATGAGTCCAAGTCACGTGTATTTCCTCTAAATGTTATCCAAGTGCTAAACAACTTGACAAGACATTTCTTCAATGACATACATTAATAGTGTATCTTGTTGTGCAGAATAACTAGTGTTTTGAACAACCGAATTTTCAGTTTCTTGTAGATATTGCTCATAAGAAATGATATTACTATCACTTGTTATGTCAATTCTTGTGGTATTATCAAAAAATGGTTGTTCAGAACATTGGTTCTCTTGCACACTTTGAGAACTCATATCATTTTCTATGTTTGTGTCATGAAATGGTACCTCTGAAAGAACGTCTGAGTCATAGGAAGAAAGATTTGCCATGAGAACTGCCTTAGCCGAGGGAACATCATCGCAATCAGAATCAAAAGCATCATGATCATCAGTTTGAAAAGCTGCTGGTGTTGGGATTTCCTGAGATGCTTGAGCTGGAATGATTGTATCCCAAGTATCTGCTAAGAAGACCAATTGTTCCGGATTCAAATAAGCTCTTGATTCCAAAGCTTCAGACAACAACATCTTCTCCTTAAACCATGCAGAGTTCTGGGGCCTTTTTGGTTTAGTGCACTGTTGTAACACCCCCACTAAAGCGGAAACACGAAGTGTGATAGCACAAGGCACAAGCACATGTTAATAGCACAACACCATTTATTAATTAAACAAAAAAAACTTTATTACAATACTTGTCGTAGCCGAACACTGGCTTTAAAACGTAAGTTTCGGCTTCACATAAGCTTCATCTTGATATTAAAATATTTAAAATAGATGACACGGTGAGACTCCACAATGTAATTGCCTTTAAAAGAAACTTACTAACGATAACCTAAAATGCATGAGAAAATGGGTCAACTATGAAAATAGTTGGTGAGTACATGGGTTTATAAAAATGTTGTAAAAACCCATTTATAAATAAGTCTCATGGCAAGAGTCATGTAAGTCTATCCTAGTACAAGTCTCACCCATACAAGACTTGTAATAAAATACATTCACCTACACTTCCATGATAAAGGATAAATCTCAAAATATAGTTTATAAAAGAATACGTTATGGCCAGAGTCATATAAATTTATCCCATACAAGTCCCGCCCATACAAGACTTGTATCGTATAAATTCACACACAATGCTATAACATATAGATATGCCAAATAGTAGAAAGTCTAAATGCTTAAAGCCACTTGGTTAATATTAAAGTACAAAGTCCAAGTAAAATGCACACGCAATAAATATAGTGTCAAAGAACAAATGAACGACTGCCCCTATATATAAATATTATGCAATTCCAGAACAGTGGAACGAGAGGTTGGCCGACCTCAAATAGCGCTACCCATTTATTCCAAAAAGTTTATTTAGTCTAAATAGTTCAAAATAGTCCAATATAGTCCAATATAATTCAAGTACTTCATAGAATTCAAGTAGTTCATAAGGCAATATCAATCATGCAATCCACCTCAAAAACGTATAAAACAACTTAAAAAGAAGGGTCGTGAACTCACTAAGAAGCAATGAAGTATCGGATAAGAGAATCACAACGAGCGAATAACGATGACAACGACGCAAACATCATGATCAACAATGAAGAAGCGAAGTTGAGAGATCCGAACCGCTACCTAAATTAATGACGCGCTTTAGGAGAGGGAAATATGAAACAAAATGACGCATAGGTCGTTTATAAAAAGTAATAGAAAGTAATAGAATCCCTATGTAATTGTATCTTGGATTATTTGGTAAAAATCATGTCTTAACGAAGATATGTGACTTTTGATTAAGTTACGACTCATAAATGAAAGGTTACTAAATTTGGAAAGATTCTATTTTTGGAAAGCATAGAAATTCCGAACGTAAATGTTGTCTAAAAATATTCCTTAATCCCAAATTGTGTTTAAACGCTCCTTTGAAATCTTAATATTTATTTCTCCTTTAAATTGATTGATACTAATTTCTAAATTATGCTTATAACCTTCCACTTATACTTCACATGCCTTATTTATATTCTAAACATCTTTTACCCCTTTATTCAAGTTTTTCTGATTTTTGACCGATTTTCATAGTCATTTAACGACCACTAATAAAATACCAAACTACCCTATTGGACTTTCATATTCCATTTCTAACAACCTCAATATGTTATAGACCTATTATATTTTTCTCAAAAATGTTTGACAAGTCTAACTATTTTTCAAAAATTCGACAACCCAAAGTGTCTCGGAAATGACTTGCTGCAACCACCTAAAAGTTTGGCTTGACCAGACCCATTTAGACTTTTCAATAAATTCTAGAAAAATTTTGGAAAATCCCATACATCATATACTTCCTACAGTAGCAATCTCATCAATTAAAAAGATGTTTTAACACCGTTATTGACGTCACAAACACAACCCAAAAACTGTCCCTAAAACTCAGATTTGACAACCAATCTTGTAAAATCATTTTGACTGACCCCTGCTCACTTTTAACTCACGAAACCACTTGGGTTGGAAAGTAGACTTTTTGAACTACATTTTAGGCTCAATAAAATCAACAAATCTATCCGGATGATTTAGTTATGACCGTTACAAGACAACCTAAAAATCTGCCCAGTTTTTCCATTCCGAATTTACAACAATCAACTCCACCAAACGCACCCATATGCTAACCCTTTACCCAAATTCGATTTTTGATGATCCTAACACCCTATTTACAGAATTTTCATCTTATCCTAATCCATCAATTAAAACCATTCCTAATTAACAACTTAATCTCAATTCTAATTCATCCAAAAACAATTTTTATCACACAATCATATGGATTCCGTAACATGCATAAGAACACAAAGTATAATCATACGAAAATAATAACAAGAAGAGTTTTAGATTACTCACAATAACATATATGAGCAAGATTGGAATCAAAATACGAATCTCACTTTGATCCTTGATCTTAGCCGAATACCAAACACACCCAAATCATCAAAACCTTAACTTTTTAATTACCTAAATCTTTATAAAATCACTTACATGTGACTCCTTTTAGCTTGATCTTGACTAAAAACTCATGAAATCAAGAAAATCAAGATCTTCAATTAAATCCATTGCATGTTTGATTTTTGTGGTTTGGATGATTATAGGATGGTAATGGAAGTGATTTGTGGTGGTAGAAAATCTTTGATGATGGTGGTGGAGTGGTGGTGATGATTGACGAGTAGGAGGAGAAGGGACGGAGGAGCCCAAAATCTCTTACTGTGTGTGTTTTTGGAGGAGTAGGAAGTGAGAAAAAAATGTCGAAGGTATTAAAAGGGGTATTTGGGCCGGTTAATAAAAAAAGGGAAGGGATGTTTGGGCTTGATCTCTTATTAATTATTTTTGAGTCCATTACCCATGCTAACTAGTTTACTAAATAAGCCCAATATCAATTTAATAAGAAAATGTGCGTTATAAAAGCTTTTTATTTTAACACGGATTCGGCTAAGACACAGAATTTATCAGGGATCACAAAATAAAATAATTGACCTCTCGGGACATAATATAAAAATTTTAAATTCTTAGAACGCTTAAACGGATATAATCCTAAACACGGCTCGCGTTTAGCTAGAACGAGAAATTTCACCAAAACGGCTAAAAAGTAAAACACGAAATTATATTCAAAGTAAAAAAATAGGAACGGAGTCGAGATTTAATATAGATCGTAAAATACGATATGTTACATCTTTTGCCTTTCAAGAACAAAATTATAGTTGTACTTTAGTTTTTGATGCAAGTTCTTACAAGCTTTGTACAACAAATAGCTTAAATAGTTTTACTTGTCATTTTCTAAATATTGATATTTGTCATTTCAAAATTCTAATAAGAATTTTTGAAAGCATTTTAGATTTACAGGTAACATGCAGTTTTATAAGTCGAAGTCTTAATTAACATAGTATATGCGTCTCTCTTAACACTCTTTAGGATAAAAAAAAGATGATTTACATTTTTCTTTGATAATCTCTCGCATGTATCAAACATCTGTTCGACTTAGTATGATTTTGATCGCATTCCAGAAAACTAAAATTAGGTTTTGTTGTTTCTTTTGAACAATCAAAGGTAAAGAGTCTGCTAGGGACAAAGGTTGAATGACTGGCGAGAGTTCATTATGTTCATGACGATTGTCAAAATAGAAATCGTATATGGTAAAATTGAATATTTGCATTTCTTTCTTTTAACGGAAAAACTAAACCAGTTAAAATTGAAGCGTATGTTTGGCAGGAATTCTATTCATCAGATAAAAATCCATTGGTAAAATCAATCTGACGGGAGTTCATTCGA
>BQNB010060810.1:9093-36768 GCA_026074375.1 Tanacetum coccineum
TTATCTCCAAGGGTAAAAGATATGATAAGAACACGCATCCAAGAATCCTACTTCATCTTCAAATAAGCAATAAATAACCCTCTTCGTAATCACATCTTCAATAAATTTCCAAAAATATGAGCCAAAAATCAATAAGAATAAACTATTTGAAAAATAGTTCTGTCCGAGATCCAAATCTATCTAAAAACCAAGTACTGTCCGATATCGGACAATCCTAACAGTATTAACTACTTATCTCAGACAACATTAGCATTACAAACCCTCGTTTCTTGGACAAAAAAGGTAGTACAAACATAAACTTGAATAGTATAAACATATATCGAGCAATATTAACCATAGATCTAAGCAGTACTAAAAATCAACCAAGAGTATTAACTTGGAAGGCTGGCAGTATTAATATTATTCGAGCAGTACTAACTTATAATCAAATCCAAAAGAGCAGTACAAACGAAACTTCTGTTAGTTTCATGTCGACAAGAAAAACGATCAAAAACTCTAGGTTAAACCCTAGGTTTTCTTTACACCATGATCACCAAACTTTCTTGTGTCTCGCCGTAACCCTAATAATCAAACAATCTTCAATCTGAATCACGAACCCATAACATGAAACTTATACGATGTCACACAACATGCTCTTTTCTTCAAGTCAGGTTCACCAATCTACTTGAAACCCTAACTGTTCATGCGAAACCCTAAAAGAATAATAACAACATTTGATAATCGTATTGCATACCTAAGCAGGTAGAGAGGACGATTATAAGCATCAACATAGCAATTAATCTTCAAAACCCCATAAATCTTTTACTACAAATCGATTTCATGAAAATTAAGGTTTTTAGGGTTTCTTTATAAACCTTGTAGATCCTAGATCAAGCGCCACCAGGCTCTGATACCAATTGTGGAGTTTGAATAACTCCTTAGATCGTTGTAAGCTCAGGTTGTTTAGACCTTATCTAGGATAATTATAACAATGAACATAAAGTATATGCATAGCGGAAATAGCATAAGAACATTGATATCATAACAAGGTTTTTCATTCATTATCTTTCACTATTAGCCCCAATTCTACATGATCAACTGTAGAATGGTTATCTACAAACTAACAGGGATCAAAGATCCTTGAGGCTAAACCAACCAAACCATCTAGGCATTTACATGCCTAGACACACACACATACACCTTTTCTAGATGTATACCTCTTGTACACACACATAAAGTACACGCCTGATATCTCTTTATATAATAGAGATATCTAGGTTTACAAAGGATAAGAACAAATAAGATTAGGAAACTATAAATCAACATTAAATACTATTTGATTAATCTTCAATCAACATTAATGTTGATCTTTATCTTTGACATCTTTGACCAAATCTTCATATCTTTTAAGCATATCTTCTACAATTCACCATCTTTGTAGAATTCCTTAATGACGATTTTTATCCTTTTGTTTCATTCTTTTATTTATTTTGTCTCATCAAATCTAGAATCCCAACATAACCTTTGGTCCTCTTTTAGAGTTCCATCGTACTTTGATTATAGGAATACGACTTCGCTTAAGTTGCTTGATCTCACGATCCATAACTTCCACTGGTTCTTCTACAAAGTTGAGTTTGTCATCGAGTTGAAGTTCTTTCATTGGAATAATAAGAGATTCATTAGATAATCACTTCTTGAGATTAGAATCATGGAAAGTATTATGGATACTACTAAGCTCTTCAGGTAGCTCTAGTTTGTAGCCACTGGGCTAATTCGTTCAAGGATTTTGAATGGTCTAATGTATCGGGGATTAAGCTTTCCTCATTATCCGAATCGAAAGATACCCTTACAGGGTGATACTTTTAACATAACATGATCGCCAACTTGAAATTCTAAAGGCTTTTGCCTTACATTGGCGTAACTTATTTGTCGATCTCTTGCAGCTTGCAAGCGTTGATGAATTTGTACGATCTTTTTAGTGGTTTCTTGAATTATTTCTGGTCCCATAAGTTGAGAATCCTAATTCGTGGCCCCGCAAACAGGTGATCTCAACTTTCGACCTTTAAAGTGCTTCGAAACGGTGGCTGCCTTGTTGATACTGGCATGATCAACTGTTTTTTGTAGGAAAATTCTACCAATGGTAAATGTATATCCGAAATCTATAACACAAGCTCGTAGCATGTCTTTGAGTGTTTGGATGGTTCTTTCACTTTGTCCATCGGTTTCAGGATGATATGTTGTACTCATGTCTAGTTGAGTACCCAAAGCATTTTGCAATTATTGCCAGAATCTGGATGTGAAATGACTGTCATGATCCAAGATGATAGAGATTGGTACACCATGTCGAGAGACTATTTCTTTGATATATAACCTTTTAAGAGTTTCCACACTATCAATCGCTTGAATGGGTATGAAATGTGCTGATTTGGTAAGACGATCGACAATGACCCAGATAGTGCATCAGGTCCCAGATTGAGGTTTTGGTAGCTTTAGTGACGAAAATCCGTTGTTATCTTCCATTTTCCACCATAGGAATTTCCGGTGTACCAAAAAGCCGGATGGCTTTATGACATTCTGCTTGACACTAAACATGTCACACACTTGCTAACATATTCTTCTTTGATTGCCTTAATGTTAGGCCACCAAGAAGTATCTTTTAAGTCGTGGTACATCCTTATCAAACCCGGTGAATAGAATATATGGATTTATGAGACTCGTGCATGATTAAGCCTCCTTTTTTTTTTTTAAACCCCAAAAGTTTAACCAGCTTCGGTTTTTTTATACATACGAGTTCCATCAGACGATTTTCAAATGATGTGGAGCCATTCCTGCTTGAGGTTACTCCCTTTGACATTATACTTCTTTGAGGGCTTCAATTTGGCTTCGAGGATTTGATATGGAAATTTTGATGAACGTTAAGATAATGCTCGAAACTCGAAGAGGTTTGATTCGATTTTCTTTCAACTTAAGGCATCTGCCACAACATTTGGAAGGGGGCCGGATATAACAAATTTCACAATCATAATTGCGAGTAGTTCTAACCATCGGCGTGCCTCATATCAATTCTTTTTGACAAAGAATATGTTGAAGGTTTGTGATCAGTGAAAACTGTACACTTTGTACCGTATAGATAGTGTCTCCAGATTTTAAGAGCGAATATTACTGCTCCTAATTCAAGATCGTGAGTAGTATAGTTTTCTTCATGAGGTTTGAGTTGTCGAGATGCATAAGCAATGACTTTTTCTCGTTGCATTAGTACAGCTCCTAACCCTTGAAGAGATGCATCACAGTAAACGACAAAATTATCGTTTCCTTCTGGTAATGCTAAGATTGGTGCTTCACAGAGTTTTTGTTTAAGGAGTTGAAAAGCTGATTCTTGTTCTTCGTTCCAGACATAATTCTTGTTCTTCTGGGTTAATTTAGTCAAAGGCTTTGCAATCTTTGAAAAACCTTCGATAAATCTTCGGTAATAGCCGGCGAGTCCTAAGAATTGACGTACTTCTGTGGGTGTAGTGGGAGATGTCCAATTCTTAACGGCTTCGATTTTGGCAGGGTCAACATGAAGTCCTTGATTATCGATGAGATGACCAAGAAATTGCACATATGTATCCAGAAATCACATGTAGAGAACTTGCATACAATTTCTCTTTCGGAGTATTCCAAGATATTCTGAGATGACCTTTGCAAGTTCTTCTTTAGTTGCGAAATAGATAAGAAAATCATCGATGAACATACTTACGAATTTAATCCAGATTTTGTTTACAAACACGAATCATGAGATTCCCGAATACAGCAGGTGCATTTGTTAAATCCAAATGGGCATGACCTGAAATTCATAGTGAGTCCGTAATCGTTCTGAAAGCAGTCTTAAATATCTCTTTTCCCTTAACTCTCAATTGATGATAACCTAATCTTAAGTCGATTTTTGAGTAAACGCTTAAACCTTGAAGTTGATCGAATAAGTCATCGATCCTGGGCAATGTGTAACATTACTTTATAGTGTAAAGTTTTATTCAATTCTCGGTAATCAATACACTTCGAAAGATCCGTCTTTTTTCAACAAATAAGACAGAGCTCCCAAGGCTATGTACTTGGTCCAATGAAACCTCGGTCGTTAGTTCTTGAAAGGTGGATTTAAGACAACTCATGCATTCTTAAGGAGCTAATCTAATAAGTGTTTCGAGCGACTGGTGCAGCTCCGAGTATTAAGTCGATTTGGAATTCTACTTGGCGAACAGGAGGATCGAAAATTCAGGTATGAACTTCCGAAAGACATCTGGGAATTCATTGACCACAGGAATGTCCTTCGAGTCTTTTCTTGATCCTGCTTTCTTCTCCACAACTTGGATCAAAAAAACATTACAACCTCGATATATATCTTTTCGGTTTTTTATACAGGATATTAAATTAGATCGGTTTTACTTCGATCACCTCGAATGATTAGAGTTTCACCGTCGATAGGAATGTGAACAACTTTCTCATCACAGAGAATTTTGGCACGATATTTGGATAACCATTCCATACCAATGACTATGTCAAAACTACAAAGTTTTAATTGGAATGAGTCGATTTCAAAAGGGTTTGATTTTAGCAAAGTTATAGTGTAGCCTTTAATAACATAGTTTTGTGCTACTAAGTTTCCGTCAGCCAATCGATATTATAGAAAGGTATCTAGTGTAATAACTGTAATTATTTATGCATAGAGGCAAGCGATAAGGATATAAAACTTCTATCAGCTCCGGAATTAAATAATACCCTGACTAAATGCTGATTTAGGAGAAACATACCCGTAACAACATTTGGGTCTTGTTGGGCATTCTTATCTCTCAGTATGTAGGCTCTTCCTTGGGCATTAATGTTGGTCTTTTGGCACTAATTTGTGTAGTGTTCTTTCTCAACCACAGGCATGGCACACCACTGTCACTGTGAGTGATTACTTCCGGAGGCAGGTATCCTTGCTTTTGGGCAGTTCTTGCTTAGATGGCCCCATTTCTGTTGCAATTATTACACCTACCAGTACAGGTTCCGGTGGGATTGGTAATTTGCACCTGTTACACAGAGGGAGATCTCCGCATACCTACCGTTGTCTGGATGAAGTAACACATAGGCACTACACTTCTTGCCTTCAGGTTCAGTTGTCGACATTAATGTAACGATGTTGGTGTTGCAATAATACTTGCGGGAATTGTTGTGAAAGTTCTTATGTCGTACAAACTTTCTTTTGTTGTCTGTTTGATACCTGCATGGGAACATGCTTAGTACTTGATCCATTACCTTTGAGGGCTATGTTAAAGCCTCCTCTAAAGTTTGAGGTTTAGAGGCATAAGCATTTCCATCAATGCTATCGATGTAGACCTCCGATAAAAGTTTTCCAAGAGTTTATCGTTGTTTGGCACATGTTTTTGTACATAGAACGCGTTAATTCTTGGAATCATTAACATAATTTTAAGATCATTTCCTTCAATCAGATTGGGTAAAGTTCTTCTTCCATTTTCTATCTCGAGTCCGGGGACAATACTGTTCGATCAGAAGCCTTTTTAACTTCAGTGCCGGGTAATTTGATTGGCTTGCTCATCCCATAGGCTGGGCATATGCATTCCACCAGGATAAGGCATCGTCAGTTAAAGTACTAGTAGCAAAAGTTACTTTGTTTTCTTCGGCACATCTGCTACGAGAGAATACTGATTCGGTTCGTTCAAACCAGCGAATAAGACCTATTGCTCCTTCCGCACCATTAAAGTAGAAAGGTTGACAGCTAATGAACTCTTTGTAGTTTCCCATTTTCACTGCAGGAGTTCCAGTAGGACCGGTGTTCCTGTTGGGATTACTAGCACTTGCCATTGTCGCAGCTTGAGCTTCTAGAGCCGAGGTGACACTATCAGCTACTAACTTTCTAATGGCATCTTGAGTCATAGATGGTGCTTCCGTTGTGATTAATCTTTTTTGGAGGCATTCTACCAAAAAAGAATAACACGTAATAAGAATGATATCACAAGTCATAATGCTTGTTCTCTTAAAGATGATAAAGAGAAATGCTTATTCTTCGAAATGCTTAAGAATAATGCTTCATTTAAGCATTTTTAACAATGGTGATATCTAAAGGTTATGGTATGATGATGAATGTACGATGGATAAATGAATGATGAATAATGATGAGATAAATAAAGTGGTAAGGACAACAAGGTAGATAACGGGATTGCCTTTGTATTTAAGAACAACTTGCCTTAGTACTATACATAGTCAAGATTTGACAAGTGTTTTTATTTATACCGCACACCTCCGTGCTAGGTTAAAGCTAAAGACTGGAATTTAAACTAGAAACTAGAAATTAGATGATCACTGAATGCGAATCTAGAGTTCGATGATAGAGTTCATGATTTTTCTATGTCTTCTTGGTGTACGGGGGTTTTCCATATCATATGATGACTTCTGCCAATTCCCATCTATAGCGAGCTAAGTGAATCTTCTGGTTGGATCCTATATGCATTTCCCGGAGTTTAGGTGATCTGAGTAATAGCTTGCTGAGTTTCTGCTGCTAAGGCTGTCAAAATCATCTTGGATGATTATTAGTTCCATTACCGAGACCTTCGAGTTCTGTTTTCATCTGTTCAAAACGTGTCAGGAGGGATTTCTTCTAAATAACATTTGATACCTCTGAATTTACTCTTCATGATGTTTGATAGCGATTTCCGGGAATATTCACCACTCTCAATAGCTTGAGGGTTGGGATTGGGTAAATGAGATAACTGCATTGGTGAAAGAAGTCCTTTCTGGAGAAAGTACTTGAGTTTAGGGGTATGATGTATTGGAGACGGGCTTGGTGACTTTTTCAGTATAGAAAAGCTTGTAAAGGCTTTCATGAAGATCATCGGGGGGGGGGGGGGGGAGGGGGGGGGGGGGGGGGAAAAAAAAAAATAACGAAATGGTCCGTGAAGTTAGCGGACAATTCCAAATGAATGGAAGCATATGGAGTATGTTTTCCCTGGAGAAGTTGGGATATATCCGTGAAGCCGCGGAACATAGTTTTGGAAAATTGAAGAAAAGACATCCTCCAAATTTGCAGTAGGATGGTTTGGGAAGACTCGTTCTGCTTAACAACCCAGCGTAAATAACATAATTATCTATCTAGTAATATAATAATTATGTAACTTTAACATACCATTCGGGGAGATAAAGCGGCACGGAGGACTTTCTGGGATGAAAAAGAAAAAGTATTATAGTTAAGGATTTTTTAAACCTTGTTTCTCTATAACGTAGGCTCTTGAAACCAAATCTATAACACCCCATTTTACATAAGTAAGCGGAAGCTAATCTGGGGTTTTACTTCAAAGGACAACATCATAATCATAGAAAACCGACAAAAAGAGTCCGTTTATGAAAATAAGTTATCATTCATTATTTCTTTTAGAGTTTTGTACAAACGAGGAGGTTCCCAAATCTATACAATACAGTTTGAATAAAACGGTTTTTCCATTGTCATGTCCTCTGCCACTCCGTGCCGCTAAGTTAACCTGCGATAAAACATGCTAAAAAGTTAACAAAAGGTTGAGAGAAATCCTATTTTTAAGTAATATTAATTTGAATCAAATATATATTAGGGTTCGTTGAAATACACCCAGTTATTGAAAACATAATTTATATTGCCATTAGCCTCATATTCCGATGCCTTAGGTTATAATGATAATATTGCCCCTGCGGGCACCTTTGCCAAAATACCCGCGTGATTTCTAATGATGTGCAATTGGTTACACGTAACTGGGTACACCAACGGGGAGTCCAGCCCAAATAGATCTATTCACATCATTCGCGCTTACTACGGAGAGTAATTAACGGTTCATGATTATGGGGACTTAAAGGCAAAGCAGTTACTTAGGCAATAGTAAATTAAAATAGCATGTAGAAATAATTGCATTCATGTTTATAGCATGTATCCCCCTCGCGGGTTTATAAAAAGATTGAAATGCGAGGCTATGAACTCACCTGAACAGTTATAGGGAAATTGATAGCTAATGTATAGGGAATGAAAGTAACGGCTTCAACACGGCAATCACAGACAACCTGGGTTAATATATGGCAAGTCTTAGTTTGATTGTATATATAAGTTTTTGGATATCGATGTTGATTTTGATATAAAAATTATCATAACACCGTTCGGGCCATCATAGATTTATGAAGATCATTAATAAACATTTGTGGAGCTAGGGCACTTTAAATCGTAAACCCAACAACTCAGACAAAAGAGTACCAAGATGAAACTTCTTAATATGAATCTCCCAGTATTGTGGTATGATAATGGATCCGGGACATGATTTTTTGAAAGCACATCGATGAGTAGAAATGATATAAGGATTATAACATAATCAGATTTTTAAGCATTTATTAAATTATCTAGAGAAGTTTATGCACGAGGACGTTAATTAAAGTTATGTCTGGTAATGTTTTGAATATGATTATTTATACTTTTTCAAAATGTTACATATTAGACCTGAGTTGGAAAATTGCATAGTAAGACCCCTGTGTTTGCATTTTTACGACTTTAGTCCTTCAACTTTTATTGATATAACCACGTAAACCATAAACATATTAAAAGTGTGGCCCTCATAGACCCCTATATAAAACAGCTATTAATAAAAATACACTTTTAGACCTCTATTAGTTACAATTAACTGAAATTTATGATAAATACCCAATGCATGCATTTTAAATAACAAAACCTAAGTCCAAATTGCCATTGCAAGCATAATTTAACATTTCACTAGTCAAATATAAACTATACTAAACTAAAAAAATAAAGATTTTAACACAACCAAAAGTTAATTTAACGATTCGTTAAGTAAAAGGTAAAACATGTCAAATATAGGGTTTCAAAATGACAACGCGCGGGTTTTAATGCAAATTCTTCTTATGACAATATCAAAGCACTATATTATAAAGACATTATAAAAGCAAATTAGGATATATTTACTAACAATAGATTACAAGTTTAGCTCATAGTTTTAAGTAAAAACATGAAATTGAGGGTTTCGTGTGGTACTGTTTTTTTGATCAAAAAGGCATAACACTTAGGTTTTTGGGTACCAAAGCTTTATATTATAATTTTAGCAAGAAACATATGAACATTATGACGTTATGAAAGCAGAACATAAGATTAGAGAACCTGGTTTGAGCTAATACTTGGAACGATTCCAGAATCGGGACATTCGCTTCGTACGGCTAGAGTAACGACCTCAGAGCTTCGTTTCTTGGTTTCATTTGCTTCCTTTCTGTACTTTGAGTCATCTAAGATCTATTAGAAATTCTTATTGAGAAAGGAGTTGCTACTATGAAGGGTATAGAGAAGGAAGTTGGGGGATGAAAAAATAAACAAGGATGCTTCCTATTTATACCCATTTTCAGAGTGGTGAGCAATAAGGCTTATGATATGTCTTGACACATAGTAGACCCTAGTAATAGGAGTGTCTAAGCTAGAAATCAATGGTGGAGGTCTAGAAAAACAAGGTTGAATGATGAGGCTTCCTTCCTAGCAGCCGCGGCCGCATAGAAGAAAAAGAAGCACCTGGTGCTCATTCTTGACCATGGAGTGGTCAAAGCTGCTGGTAAAGCTAGTTATTTTTTTTTTTTTTAAGGGGGGGGGGGGGGGGGGGGGGGGGGGGGGGTTTTTTTTTTTTTTTTTTTTTTTTTTTTTGGTTTTGTGTTGTGTGTTATTTTTTTTTATTTTTTTGGGGGGGGGGGGGGGGGGGGGGGGGGGGGGGGGGGGGGGGTCTAAAAGAAGTCTAGAAGTATATTTGTGGTCATTTGCACATGGTGAGAGTTTAAGTGGGTCAAAATGAAGTTAGAAGGGTGCGGGTCAGATTTGGGCTTGACGTGGTGTTCAAGGGTCTTTCCAAGGTACATTGTGTTTATAATTGAATTAAGGATAGATTGAAATAGGTTTTAAGGTCTGTATTTAAAGTATTAGCAAATATTAGCAATTGTTTGGTTTAAAACGGAGTAAATTGAAAGAAACGAGGTCCACGTTCAAATAGGGATGTTTCGGGGTTTTCTTCAGTTTCTTGAACTTATATTTTGCATACTCTTGATTAGGAAAGATGGAATACAAATCCGAGGGCTTATATAAATATTATAAATATTTTGGTCGTATGTTTTAGTAAAATGGGTTGAAATTGAGAAACGGTCACAGTCACAAATTAGGTCACAATTAGGGTTTTTCTGGAATTGTTTAAAGGATTTCTAGGCTTTGGATTTTTTGCACAGGCCAAGTTAACGATAGATAATGATTTTGTAAACCATTTTTTTGAGTTTAAAAGGGCCCTGGGTTGGTTATTTGGGAATTAGAATGGTTTTTAAAACGATAAACGGTTAAATGAACCAATTAGGTACATTTAGGTTTTCTATATATGTTTTACGTAACAAGTGAAGAAAAATGATGAACTAATAATGAAATAAGATTGAATGGATTGGATATGATAATGTAAAAAAGTTATTACACTTATTTGAGTGTTGGTTTGGGTTTACAATGATAAAAGCCAAGAAACCGGTTCAGGTTTAGAAACTAGCTCGGTTTTAGGGTTTAGGGTTTTGAATTAGGGTTTTGAGTGTAAAAAGATGTATGAAAGCTTATGAATGGGATAATTAGGGTTTTCATATTATAAAATGAGTGTAGTAGCTTGAACATAAGTGATAGTGAGGAGATGAGAATGAAAATGGAGGTAAAACGGCTATTTTAGAGATTAAGCTTAATGACTTATGCATTGAGCTTTTAAGGACTTGTACTTTGATTTAAAGAGATTATATATTTCAAATGAGATGTTATATTACTTGTACATATGCTTTAGTAGCTTGTGCATTCACTTTAGGGGTTAACCCTTCCATGAGATTAGGGGTTTAGGAGCACCCGATAATGGTTTAAAGGCCCGTTTTGATATTATGTATGCAAAAGGTAACCCTTTTAGGAATAATGTACCTTGTAATAATGATATTATGATATTGACTTGATATGTTATGATATTTTTTTTTTTTTTTGTTTTTCTTGACATATATTGAAATAAGAATTGGCCATATGTAGGTGATCCGAGTCCGTTAACTTGAGTTATGCAGGTTACATTGCATATTGAGATATTGGCAAAGTAATGTAATGTAATAAAGCGAAAAATTTCCCTGAAAAAGGTGAGTTCATATATAACTGATAGATTGTACATCATTTAACTTAATAGATGGATATTTACATTTATGAAAATTGTGGGTTGTTATAAAGGAGTCCTTTACAAGATAACTACAAATCTTCTAAACTTTTATAAGATATTAACATATCTTCTAACTATATAAGATATACACAGAATAAGTCCATACATATCACAAAACACGTTTAACTCTTCATCAGTCCTAATCTTCATGCACAGTGTTAACTTCTCTTCAGCAGTATTAAGTTAGTACTGGCAGTACTAACTTTTTACCTAGCCTACTAACCAGTTTAGTACTAGTGGTTATAATCTGAGCAGTGCAAACTATTTAAGCTTGGCAGTACTAAGTTGAACCAGGAGTATAAACTTTGTAAAAGCCCTTAATTCCTAACAATCCTCCCCTAAACTTGTGATTTACCTCCAAATCATCAAGTTTCTTGAATTAAACCTTTTTGAGAGGATTCTTCCCAAACACACTCACATTTAATCTGTGATCAGTAAATCTGATAAGCACAATGCCATTTCACTTTCAGTATCAACCTCTAGCTTCCACACTGAATTCTTGAAAAGCATCTCTGATACGAGGAATTATTCTACTCTACCATCCATGTAAATACAATGCCAGTATCCATCAGTAATACATGAATTCCACATGAATCAAATAATCTCCAACTGATCAATGTGTAATCCTGTTGAGCTTTCCAGACTTCATCATCTTTGCTTGGTTCAAACACAGTAATGAGATCTCTCCAAAGTAATATGTCATATCCTTCTGGGCTTGCAGTCTCAAACCTTTCTTTAACTAGCCTATATAAATCTAACACATCCCAGCCTACAAAATCAGTAAAAGTGTCAATCTCTGTAAATATCTTGTAAGATTTAGTACTTCCATTAGCTCTGAAGTCTATGATTGGATATTTGACCTGTAAAGCTTCAACATAGACTTCTTCTACTGGAACTATCATCGTCAATTTTTATAGCTCTTCTTCTAATAACTCCTTTTCCTTTTCTACTGATTGTTCTTTACTTGAACCTGAAGCTTCTTCAATCTTTTGTCTTTTATCAGTCTCTTAAAAAACTTCTTGACCTGCTCTTTTCAGTCTTTGAACCTCTAACTTAGAATCCATAGGCACAAAAGATTAAACTCTCCTCATAGTAGCTTTAAAAATTTCTTTAACCTGCTCAAAGGAAAGTGACTTCAATTTCTTGATAGAGTAACCTCCTTCTTGGTTCTTGATGTAAGTTGACATGTAAACCTTTTGTTGAGCAGGATTCATTGGCTTGTTTCGCTTAGCTTCAGCTCTTTGTTGAGCAAAGAACTTCTTTCTTTGATTGACAAGTTCCACAAGCTTCATATGTAAATCTTCTTTACTATACTTTTCACCTGCTTGTAACTGTTCCCCCCCCCCCCCCTCCCCATATCTATCTTTGCCAACTTATATCTCTTGTGTTATTGATCCATAAAGTAACACGCCCCGGACCCATATTCCGCTGCGACCCAATTTGGGGGTGTTACAACATCAATCTCTTCTTGCAGTCTTTGAGCTACTTCTACATCCTTGGCAATTCTCTGACTTTCTTCTTCATCAAGTTGTTCTTGCAATCTTATGGCTGCTTTATAGCCAGCTATCTCTTGTCTTTGTTTTAACTTTGTAGTGGCTTATTCAGGCTCAGATTCTATCATAATAGCTTTACCTTTGTCTTTAGATACACTTGGTGAAGGAATACTTCCTTGATCCATACCAGCGGTACTAACTGGCATTGAAGCACCAGCAATACTAATTAATTCTTCAGCAGTACTAATTCCACCACTGCCAATACTAACTGTCCTTCTTCTTCTAGAATAAGGATGAACTCTAGCTACATATGCAAGTATCTTAGCTGCACTAAACACTCCTAACTGATCTTCAGGTTGACTTCCTTGACTATGTGCCTCTCTATGAGCACTAACATGCATATCAGTCTCATCTTTAAACCTCCCCTGATCCTCAACATCCATTTAAACCAGAGAAACCCATGCATCCTTATCAATGTGTTCTATCATACTCCTCCCCTGTTTGGAAGTATCTTTTTTCAGCATCCTCGTCATTAGACACAATAATCTTGGCTCTTATTCTAGCTTTGTTTAACTTGACTTCTTTCTCCAACCTTTTCACCTTCATAATGAGCTTTGTAAAAGCAGCACCATATGTTAGTTTGGTTTGCTTCAAGTCAGATTCCAAACTCTCTACTTTTTTAGATAATGTGGTACAAAGAACTGTCAATTCATGAAATGTCATACTGCCCTCATCAATTCTAAGTGAGTGAACCCTTGGGAGAGGTGAATCATGAGGCAAGGTAGCAACTTTTTCTGCAACATGGATTGTTTGCATAGATGGTGGTGAAGTTGGTGGTTGTGAGGTGGATGGAGCACTGGTGGTTGTGTGATGGGACTCAACATGAACTGTTGATCCTTGACCCTGCAGATTGGGACCTTGAACAAGCATTGTTGGAAATAATGGAATGTCCACCCCAGTGTATCCCTTGGAAGCCCTTCTCTTATGCTTGTTCAAAAAGATTTAAATAAATCTTGGATACATTAAAAATTTAGACTTACTATCCAAGTTTTTCACCAAGGCTTCAAAAATTATCTTAGAGAAGTTGAAAGTCCTATTTGTGGCCAAGCAAATTATAGCAGTTGCTATATTGCTACTAAATTGTTCCTAAGAAGTCTTCTTAGGACTTAAACAATGAAGAATGCTATGAATTAAGAATCTCCATTGAGGGGAAAAGTGACCCTTTTGGAAGGTCAACTTGTTAGAATTTGAAACATACCCCATAAGAGCAAGTTGCTCAAAAATTTCAGTATTAGGTAGAGTACTAATACCATCAGAATCTTCTAACTTGAGATGTCTTCTAATAGATGCTTCAGAAATAATCTTGACTTTCCCATCTATTGTAGCAGTGATTTCCATGTCTCCATTCTCAAGTGTGCTTGCAGTAGCAGTTTGCCAAAATTGTTCTATGAGAGAAACATGGATAGTAGGATTTTCAGTGAGAGCATACTTTATGTGACTTGTATTGAGAAAATCCACTATCTGTTGAAAATCTTCACTTCCCTCTGGTTTGAGTAAGTAAGCGACCATGTTGTCGTATCACAGAACTCTAAATTAGCCATTAGCGATTTATATATTATATTATATATATTTTTGAGAGTGAATTTTATCAAGGGTAACTTGGTAATTTTCTTAATTACTCTTAAAATTATATTAGTATATATATTTTGGGTATATAAAACCTGCAATCAAATCTTTTTCTCCAAGAAAACTTATAAGAGAAAGTAAGATCAAGAAATATCCAAATTATAGACCCCTATAAGCAAAGTTGTTGGCGGGGAATATCTCAACGGCTATTAATTAATTAAGAAAATCCTGTTATGCCCCAAACAGTATTAACAGTTACACAGCAGTACTAACATTAGCTTACCAGTACTAAGGAATGCCCAGCAGTACCAAGTTTTAGACTAACAGTACTAAATAATGCCCAGCAGTACTAAGTAATGCATAGCAGTATTAATTGTTAAGACACCAGGTTTAACCTTAATTATGTTCCAAAAAGTATTTTCAACACCAATCTTGATTCTCACAAGCTCTCTTTCTGTTTTTATTCTCACTTTATCTCTTATTTCTTTTTCTCACTTAATCACTCTGTCTGTTTTTATTTTACAAATCTCGCTATTCTTTTGATCTCACCAATTTTTCTCTATCTATTTTTGCTTTCTCTAATTCAGACAGTTTTGTACAATGTTCCATCAATTCCATTAGTTTCATGTTGTCCTAGCCACTTCCAAGTGTGTTAACTCTTGAGAGAGGTGGATCATTGGACTATTTAGATGTAGTTGTTTTAGGGACCACGAGAATGAAAAAGTTAAGCAGCATTACAAAGAATTGTATAACTCCATTAAGATCACGCGTGCTAAGCACATAAAATAGACAACTACCCTGTTAACTTAAAATGAGAATCTAAAGGCCCAAATAAAGGATAAAATGAAATGCGTCGCTATGGATTCTGTAAAACCAAAAGTTCTTGCACCGGGTATGTATGCAATCGATGTTGAACCAATTCCCCTTCTATGTAGGAACAATAGGGATGCTCATCTCGATTATCTTAAACATCTTAAGGAAATTGTAGAAACCCTTCGCGAGATTATAGAGGAAGCTTAGGGCTGAAAGGACAATTTAGATAGATAATTTGCTTCTGCTTGCCTACACTATGCTTTCAGGAACTTAATATATGCGATTGGCACTTGTCTGAAAGACTTCAACACACAAGATAAAAAAATGCCACTACTTCTTTAAATAAGAAAAAGCGAGTTACTTTTGAGGATCAATGTGAAACATCAAATAATAACACACAGAAACATGTAGAGCAACTGAATATTCAGAAGACTAAAGTCCCTGTGATTCCTTTACAGGAATAAACACTTACACTAACGCTAGCGGATAACAGCCTAGGAGCAATACAAAGAAAAATAGGATCTCGCCAGATAAAAGTGACAACAAGAAGAAAGTAGAAGAACGCCCTAGGACGAATAAATCTAGTCGTAAGAACTCGAATCGTTCTAATTCTAGTATTAGCTCTAAGCGTACTGTAATTAATTCAAATTCTTGTTTTGTTTGCAAAACATGTAACAAATGCTTTATTTCTTCCAATCATGATATGTGCGTGGTTAATTATTTGAAATCTGTGAATGCATCCCCCTCTATTAATAATGTTGTGCTCAATGTTAAGATGGTTTGGAAACCTAGGCAAGTTAAACAAGTTTAGAAAGTAACTGGCAAAATACTTACCAATGTTGGCTATCAATGGAAGCCCACGGGAAGGACATTCACCTTAGGAGCATAGTGTCCTTTAACTAGGCTCACTAAATTAAAAGTAGTGTCTGCTAAGCAAACTTAAACATGTTAGTATATAATAAAAATTAACAAAAAGAAATATAGTAAGCTGTGGTAATTGAGAAATTAAATAACACTTCTCAGAAACCATCAACTAGGTACCAACGTAGAAACAAACAGTACCAGGCTGTCCCTGTTAGCTTTCCCACACCAACTGAGAATCAGGAAATTGATGCCTCCATGCAATCTGCTATTGTTTTTGCTAACCTACATGACCCCAACAATAATTGGGGATCCAACTGTCTAAATTCTCCATCTTCGTCTGTTTTCAAATGCAGGTTGCACAGATTGTCCTTTGGTATTTGGACTCAGAATGCAGCAAAACATATTTCGGGGGATCACTCCGGCTCAGGATTTTGTAAAAGTGTTTATCGGGTAGTTAGATTCGAAATATGACCATTGGTTGCTTTCTAGGTTATGGAGATTATGTGATTGGTGACAGTGTGATCTCCAGGGTATACTATGTAAAAGGACTGGGACACAATCTGTTTTCTGTCAGACAATTTTGTGACTCTGATCTCGAAGTTGCATTCAGGAAGCATTCATGTTATGTTTGAGATACAGATGGTATTGAATTAATTAAAGGTTCTCAAGGCTCTAATTTGTACACTATCTCGGTTGAAGACATAATGAAGTCCTCCCCAATCTGCTTGTTTTCCAAAGCCTTTAAGAACAAATCATGGTTATGGCATCGTCGTTTAAACCACTTGAACTTCGGTACAATCAATGACCTTGCAAGAAAGGACTTAGTAAGAGGCTTACCTAGATTGAAGTTTGAGAAGGATCATCTCTGCTCCGCATGTCAACTAGGTAAAAGTAAAAAGCATACCCACACACCCAAAACTGAAAACACCAACTTGGAAGTTCTTAATACCCTTCATATGGATTTATGTGGACCAATGCAGGTGTAAACAATTAATGGGAATAAGTACATCTTAGTTATTATTGATGACTATTCTCGGTTTACTTGGGTCAAGTTTTTGAGATCGAAAGATGAAACCCCAGAGTTTGTCATCAAATTTTTAAAGCAAAAACAAGTCGTTCTCAACAAAACTGTCAGATACATCCGTACCGATAATGGCACAGAATTTGTGAATCAAGTTCTGACTACATACTATGAAAGTGTCAGCATTTTCACCAAAAATTAGTTCCGAGGACTCCACAACAGAACGGCGTTGTCGAAAGATGGAATTATACTCTTATTGAGGCTGCACAGATAATGTTGATATTTTCCAAGGCTCCAATATTTCTATGGGCAGAAGCTGTTGCTACTGCTTGTTACACCTAAAATCGATCCCTCATTCACACTCATCATAACAAAACTCCATATGAGCTGGTGCATGATAGGAAGCCTGATCTTACTTTTTTCTGAGTCTTTGGTGCTCTTTGTTACCCTATGAATGACAGCGAAGCTGATATTGTAATTTTCGTTGGCTAAGCACCAAGTAGGAAGGGTTATAAAATCTACAACAAAAGAAGCCAAAAAATCATGGAAACTACTCACGTTCAATTCGATAAGCTGTCTGAGCCAATGGCTCCTGTGCAACTTAGTACAGGACCCACACCATCGTTTCTGACTCCTGGACAGATAAGTTCAGGGTTCGTACCTAACCTGGTCCCTGTAGCACCTTATGTACCCCCTACAAATAAAGAGCTGGAGATTCTTTTCCAACCGATGTTCGATGAATACCTAGAACCTCCTTGTGTTGAAAGACTGGTTCCTCTTGTTCTAGCAGTTCAAGTTCCAGTCATTTCAGTCAGTACACCTTCTTCTACAACCATAGATCAAGATGCATCGTCTCCAAGTCATTCACCGTCATCCTCAGCAATACAATCTTCAAGTCTACATCAAGGTGTTGTAGCTGGACCTACTATCATTGAAGACAATCCTTTTGCTCACGCTGACAATGATCCCTTTGTAAACGTGTTTGCTCTGGAACCTAGTTCTGAGGCATCATCATTCAGGGATGTTAGTTCAGCAGAATCTACTCATATCACTCAACCACATCATCATCTCAGGAAATAAAGCAAGGATCACCCGCTTGATAATGTCATTGGCAATCCCTCTCGACTGGTATCCACCAGAAAACAACTTGCAACCAATGCCTTGTGGTGCTTGTATAACTCTGTACTGTCAAAAGTCAAACCAAAGAACTTCCAATCTGCCATAACTGAAGATTGCTAGTTTTAAGCCATGCAAGATGAGATAAACAAATTTGATTGACTTTAAGTATGGGAATTAGTACCTTAACCAGACTGTGTCATGATCATTGCTCTTAAGTGGATTTACAAAGTTAAGCTTGATGAGTACAGTGATGTCCTAAAAAACAAGGCAAGGTTGATAGCCAAAGGATATCGACAAAAGGTTGGAATGATTTCATAGATCCTTTTCCATGAGCTACACGCGTCGAGGCTATAAGAATCTTCATCACCAATGCCGCCAGCAAAAACATGACCATCTATCAAATGGATGTCAAGACAACATTCCTTAATGGAGAGTTAAAGGAAGAAGTCTATGTTAGTCAACTAGAGGGGTTCATTGATCCAGACCATCCAACACATGTTTATCGTCTGAAGAAGGCTCTGTATGGTTTAAAGCAGGCTCCTTGGGCATGGTATGACACCTTTTCATGGTTTCTCCTAGACAACAAGTTTTCCAAGGGTGTAGTTGACCCAACATTATTCACATGGAAAACAGGCAAACATATTCTTCATGTTCAAATATATGTAGATGATATCATATTTGCCTCGACCGACCCTAAAGCATGTGACATATTTTCCAAAGAGATGAGCTCTAAGTTTTAGATGTCAATGATGGGACAAATGTCGTTTTTCTTAGGATTACAAGTTTCTCAAAGTCCCGGAGGCATCTTCATTAATCAATCTAAATATGCTCAAGAAATTTAATAAAATATGGAATGGATACGTCTGACCCTGTAGATACGCCCATGGTGGATCGATTAAAACTAGATGAGGATCCCATTGGGATTTTGGTTTACTCGACTTAATATCGAGGTATGATCGGCTCCCTAATGTACCTTACTACCAGTCGACCCGACCTTGTTTTCGCCATATGCATGTGTGATAGGTATCAAGCTAAGCCTACCAAAAAGCACCTTGAGGCAACAAAACGGGTCTTTTGGTACCTTCGAGGCACCATCAACCGGGGTCTCTGGTATCCGAAAGATACCGCTATGGTACTAACGGCCTATGCAGATGCGGACCATGCAGGTTGTCAAGACACACGAAGAAGTACGTCAGGAAGTGCTCAGTTCCTTGGAGATAAATTAGTCAGTTGGTCATCAAAGAAACAAAAGAGCATTGCGATATCAACTACCGAGGCTGAATACATTTCCATGTTTGAATGTTGTGCTCATATACTTTGGATGAGGTCACAGCTTACAGACTACGGTTTTGCCTTTAATAAAATGCCACTGTATTATGACAATCGTAGTGCCATTGCTCTCTGCTACAATAATGTCCAGAACTCCTGGTCCAAGCACATTGACATATGACACCATTTCATTCGAGAGCAGGTTGAGAAGGGCGTGGTTGAATTGTACTTCGTGACGACAGATTATCAGCTTGCTGACATATTCACCAAGGCATTACATCGAGGAGCGGTTTTGAATTCTTACTTCCCGCGTCTTGGTATGAAGTGTATTGTATTGAAAACTCTTAAACGTCTTCAGGAAGGAGAAGAGAAGTAAAGGATGGTCTTCCAATATCCTATGTATAATTGTATATAATTAAACAAAAACAAAATACAAAAATATAAAATCTATAAAAACCAGAAAAAATAAAAAATTAGAAAATACCAAAAATATTTTTCAAGACATGTCTTCTGTAAATCGATAACATTTACGAACCTAGAAATCTCATTCAATAATGACACGGGTCTTTAAATGAAGTTCGAGCGGAAGTTCAAACTATTTTCAAAACATGTCTTTATGGCTTGCAGTTATTTCCTGTTTGCAACCCATTTTTCAAATGAGGAAAAGTATGTGCTTAAAGATCGGCTGTTCCAGACAACGGGTGATTAAATTCTCCCGGGCACTGGTTACTTGGATATCCATGCAACTCTGACTTATTGTACGTTTCAGTGCATTATTTCTTGATATAGAAGAGAAGTCTTCTTTTTTAACCAAATGATTTTTCGTCTATGATTCTTCAAAAAATTATTTGTGTTACATATGGTGGAAAAACTGTTGTTTGAAAATCAATTAGACTTGGACTTTTCATAAAATTTGATACTTAATCAACGACTATAGCTCTTTAAATAGAAAAGGGGCCATTGATTGAGGGGGGGGAGTGTTTTCAAATTTATGACATCTAACGGGCATTTTAATTTCCAAATACACATAACTATTTAATTAATTAATTGGTAAAAGGTTTGTGTATTTAACAGGGTTACAATTTGAAGGGGAGTTAAATTTATTTTAACTCAAAAGGCTAAAAAATTGTCAATTATTTGTAAGTATAGGGACTTATGTGCAATTTGCTAAATGTTTCCTAGGCTTATGAAACTTGAAGGACCATTTGTGCCATTTCTGGCACTTGTACTAACCTTATTAATACTCTATACCTGAAAGAGAATGTTAGCAAAAGTGTAGGGGCTAAATTTTCCAAATTGTGAAACTATTAATGGTATAAATAGGATTAGCGAGTTGACACCTGGTCAAACCTTCTAAAATTCGATCAAACTTTCTCTCTATAAAACATACCCGCAACTCGCTAGTTTAAATCTTGTGTTGATTCGTGATTTTTGTGGCTAATCTTGATAAGGTATCTATTGTTTTATGATCTCTATCTTATAAACATCTTAAAACTAGAACATGATAGCCTAAATCACACTGAATCGTTCTAAATCAAGGAGTTCGACTAGTTTTATCATCTAAATCTTTATTTGTGTTTGGAATGATGTTTTGTTTGCTGGGTTAGGCTTAGAATGGATGAATGATGCCTCGTTTGTGTTTTAATTTCATCCCCTTTCATTATATTGATGTCTTGATGATTTTCGTGATATGTTTTGACTTTTATTAGTCAAAGATCTCTTGTAGTTGTTGTTAAGATGATCTGAGTGTTGTAATATCTTTGATGTTGTTGTATGTGCCTTAGGTATCCTGTTCCATGAGTGTATTAGTGAAAATCTTGATTTTGATGATAGTGTGTTGTCTGTGTGCTTAGTAGCTAGTTAAGTGATATTACTTGGTAGCGAGTTAATGTTGGCACATACTAGCGAGTTGTAGTTTGTCTTAGCGAGTTAAATATATGCTATTATAAACAGGCAACTCTCTATCCAATAGCGAGTTGAGGGATTTTATTTTTATTAAAATATTCAACTTGCTATTTCAAATTTTCCAAATTTAATAGCAAGTTAAGTATTTTTTTTAAATAAAATATTCATAGCGAGTTGTCATTAGCGAGTTGAATCTATTCTATTATTTAATTGTGTGCAGGAAACTCGCTATCCCATAGCAAGTTGAAGAAGATTTTTTATTATTATAATATTTAACCCTCTATTTCAAAATTTTCTAATTTGGCAGCGAGTTAAGTAATCCTAATATAATATTCTAGCGAGTTGTCTGCAGCGAGTTAAGTATATAGAATACTCTAGCGAGTTGTCATTTGATCGTGTTAGCGATTTGTCAAATAGCCTTGTGTCAACTCATTCCAAGGTTGACTTCCGTTGACTTTAGAATTGACCAAACCTGTTGACCTCTGTCTTAGGGTGAATTAAGTGTGTTATCTCTGTGAAATCCATTGTTGCATTCATATCCCTTTGAGCATTTGCTCCTATCTAACATCATATATCTGTATATATGTCTTGCTGTTTGACTTAACTATGCAGATACTAGGGCTGACATGAATGTTCTTGCCAATGATGTTCCTGCTGAACAAGCTCTTGCTTTCGCACCACCGAACAGAGTGGATGATCAGATCTTACCATTACGCAAATGGTTTCCTGTCGGCAAGAGTAACTGCGTGCTTGATGTACTAAAGTCACAGAGGAATCCAATCTTCAAGATTATTGTGGCCATACTGAAAAATACCAACTTCTTTAGGGCCTTCACGGCATCCTCTACGATTCCCTTGATTTACATTCAACAGTTTTAGGACACCATGCGTTATGACTCAACTACTGGGATATACAGTTGTCAGTTGGATGAGCAATGGTTTAATCTTCACAAAGATATTCTCAGAGATGTACTTCAAATCACACCAATCAATGATAACAATCTATTTGTGGCTCCACCTTTGAGTGATGTAGTTATAGAATATGTCAACACATTGGGATACCTCTGTATGCTCAAGAACGTGTCTGCAATTTCTGTTAATGATCTCTATCAACCATGGAGAGACATCTTGTCCATGATCAACATGTACCTTACGGGTAAAACTGCTGGACATGATAGGCCAAGACATCCGGTGCTTTAGATTCTTTGGGGTATCATTTATCGCTTCAACATCGACTATGCTGAGAGGATTTGGGAAGAATTTTTTTAATCAATACAAACCTTCCTCATGACAGAAGAGGCTGAAATGGCTTCCAAGGAAGAAGTAGACACTCCTATGCATTAATCCCAACATCAGATTAACCAAATTAATCATCCATCACTCGAAAACCAAGCACAATATTCACCCAAGAACTGGTTCACCTCTTCACTACTCGCATAATGATAATGTTCTGGGCAATCTCAGGTTTGTTGGAAAGGATGGTAGGGAAGTATTTGGTATGCCAATACCTGATGATCTTCTCACTGATGCGATTAAAAGAGCACCATACTACGGCGGATACCTGGCTCATGTCACTGAGTATCAACAATATTTGGATGAATAACATGGTAAGGCGGAAAAAGGAGCAGTACTCGAACCTCCCGCTAGTGACAAAGCTTTAAAACCCAAATCAACTTCTTCACAACCACCCAAACCTAAACCAGCACCTACTAAACCATTAAAAGCAGTTCCAAAAAAGAAGAGAAAACTGGTCAAGGAAACTCCTGATGAACCTTCACCAGCTAAAAGGTCAAAGGCTGGTTTAGTGGGAAAAAGGCGCAAGCCTAAAAGTCCACTCAAGTTGGTGGATGAATTTGCCGATGAAGGTGTTCCTATTTCAGAACCTAGGATTGATGATGAGGAAGCTGACTATCAACGGGCTGTGGAACTAAGCTTGAAAGATCTTGAGGCAAGAATTCTAAAAAATTATTTAAAAAAAAACATTTTAAAAATTATATTTTAGGGGACCAGCTTGTACTGTGGTGATACGGGAACCAGTCTCTAGGAGATTTCAACCGTTTCTAGAGGTACAAGGAAAGGGAAAAGAGAAAGTCATTGAAGAAAAAGCTGCTCGTGATCTACTCACCCTTTAGACTCCTAAGAAGAAGAGCCCAGCCGATCAATTTATCTTTTAGAGGCGCACTCCTACGACCACTGAACCCTCTGGAAATGTTGAATCTCCTTCCTTGGATGCTGAACTAGCTCTTGCAGATAGTGAAACGGAGTCTGATAAGGAAGTGACTCTTGTTAACAAAGAGAAAGATGCATCTAACAAGGAGCTCACTGAGATCAATGCTGGAGTTCAAGATGAAGGACAAGCTGGATCAGACCCTGGTAAACAAGATTAAGGCCAGGTTGGATCAAACCCTGGTAATGTTGCAGTGTTTCAACCTCAACCAAGTCATGTGGTTCATGATGGACCAAACCTTGAACCCATGGACTTAGCGGTCTCTAATGCTTCTACTCAACAAAACCTTGAGCAAATAGATGAATAGTTTACTACAACTGCTTACCTAAATGTTTAGGAGAACCTCAAACTCCTAACTGAAGATCAGGTGATTCTTGAAGAACCTGCAAGCTCCACTGGAACCTTGTCTTCTCTACAAAATCTTGAAAAAGAACTCAGCTTCACTGATCAGTTTTTCATGGAGAAGCTACAGGAAGAAGAACCAGAGAAAACCAATGCTGAATTTGAGGTTCATTCAATGGTTACGGTCCCCATTCATCAGGACACCTCACTGATATTAAGCACTTCTAATAAGCTAACTAGCTCAAATTTAAGTCCTAGACACTGAAATTTTGGAAATAAGCTATACTATGAACATATAATAAACCTAGATAAAAAGAATTTGAAAGTTACAACTAGAAATTAAAAATCCACAAGAAATAAGCAAGTAATCTAATCTGCTTCTACTACCACTTTTTGCAGGAACCTAAAAGCTAATCTAAAGCTTAAAAATGAAAATTAAGAGATGAATTATGTAAAACTATTAGGATACTACTAGGATGCTTAATACTAAGTTCTTACTCCTAATTTCAAATGCTAAAAGACAGCTAGAAAAGTGATGAGCAACAGCAGTATTAACTGAGTTAATACTGCTTTTGCTGGTGTACTTGACAAATCCTTAAGTGCAGGCTAAATTTCTAAGCTGAGAACTCATACACTCACTATCTAAATGTATCTAAACCTACATTAACTAAATTTGAGCTCTAAAATGCTAAAAATCACTTAAATCTAAAAACACTTAAACTCTTAAACTGCCCTGGTGCTGGCAAGAGAATTTTAAGCTCAAAACTTTGAAGATCTACAAACTAACTTTTAAAAACTATTTAAAACTTGAACACTTTGTCAAACTCAACTATGTAAAATGTTTTGACAGGAACATGTTGACTTTAAAGGTCAATAACTCCTTAATCCAAACATTACTTAACTAATTCTGTCTAAACTAAATTTCACTTAAAGTCTTTTTTAAAACTAAAACTGTTAAAATCTTATATCTACTCAATCTTTAACTAACCTAATTAAGCTATTTAAACACTAAAAACTAAAGCTTATTAAAAGGATTAAGCTAGTTACTCAGCTAGCTTATTCTACTAATATGACAGAATTTTAAGAATTGAGAACTTAATAGATTCTAGCTACAACAGCTTAAAGACATTCTAATATCTAAGCTAACTAAGCAATAATGAACAAGATTAAGCACAAGAATTCAAAGGAATAAGCTACATGAATTAATCTAAATGTATGCTAAAATCAAAGTTATGAAGCTAAACCTTTGCACTTGTAGTCTCTGAACTCTAGCCACTCTTTCTGAGTGAGTGGCTTTAAAACACAATCCTAGTGGCACCTTGCCTCTAAACCAAGAGCTTAAGCTCAATAAGCTAACTTGAGCTTATCAACTCCAAAAGAAGGCCAAGCATATGAAGTCGTTAAAGCTTTCTACCCAGACGTCGTTCATCTTCAGTTCTAAATGGAAGTATGTCACAAGATGCTTATCGATCAGATTGACTGGGCTAATCTAGAAGGTGATCAAGTTAGAATTGATATTAGCATACCTCTGCCTCTCAGTGGTCCACCAGGTCATGTCACTATTCAAACTCAATTCTTTTTCCACAAAGACTTGGTTTTGTTAATTTCCAAGATACGGACAGGTTTTGTTAATTTCCAAGATGAAGGCTGCTCGTTATCATGACTTTGGACTTAAACTACTCGTACCTGAGCATATGTGGATTGATGATGTCTGCACCTATGACATAAGTGCCTCTTATGGTATCTCTCATTGGTGGTTTAATCGTTAGAAATTCTACATTGACTGATACACTGCTGACTCAAGCCGCAAGGCAGTCATAACTCATATGCGTATACTCAGTGTTGTTGGTATAAAAGCCTACTCTCGCTATGGGTATGACTATTTGAAAGAGATTACACTACGCATAGCTAATTATCAAGAATACACGATTGCAGAAAAGGACTTTAAAAACTTGTATCCTAGTGACTTTGAAGACCTGCATCTGTTGCTTCTACAAGGTTACCTTAATCATCTTTCTGGCTCAGACAAACGTATGCTTTCTACTGCTATCAATCTGTGGACACGTAACTTAGTGATTCGACAGCAGGTTAAAGACCTCCAGCTCGGCATTGAGAGCTACCAGAAATAGCTGAATCTTACTAAACCAGGATGGGATGCAATGGGCTACGAATACAAGCATGACTATATAATCATTGAGTCGCCTCGTGCAGTTGTGTTCCCTGTTAGTAACAATGAATAGAAGATCATGAGGTTTAATGAGATTTACAAATTTAGTGATGGTACGTTGACAAATATTCTAGAAGCATTGCATTACAGAGTTAAGGAGTACAAGGTTATTTGGTTTAATCCGGGTATAAACACGCAATTTTGGACTGATAAGGATGTTGCAAGGAGCAAGGAATTTATACATGCCATTGAATGGAGACTCAAGACCAGAAGGATTTTCTGAAACTTAGAATGCTTTGTTGGTGGTCGTGTACGAGATATTGACTACAGACTACTTCAGAGAACCGAATGAGCACATCATCTCGGTATTCATGTCAATTCTTTTATGGTGTATATATATTGTATCTTGTACATTATAAAGTAGTGTTGCATTTAGCGTTATGTGTATGTGTATGAATTTTTCATGAATTTTTCATTAAATTCAAAACCCTTCAAACCTATCATACAAGACACTAACAGAATCCCTTATAGATTAAGGGGGAGCATTAATATGTTCCCCATTTGGCTTGTGAATAATCATCACATTGTTCTCCTAGTTTTCTAACATATTCAAATCCATTGGTATCCAAAATATCAACGGGTTTGAAATTTTTGATAAGGGGAGAAAATGTGATTTAAATATGAAAACTGATAAAAAATTGTGATTTTGTAGACTCACGTGTATACTCCGTCCTCCTTGTCTTAAAATTTTTTGTTTAATCGATGCACATGACTGAGGGGGAGCATTTATGAAAATTCAAAAACAATCAAGGTACTAAAAGTTTTGATATTTATATCACAAGTGCCTGATTAATTTTTCAATTGGTTTTATGGCAAGATGAGATGTACCAAAAAGACCGACCATGTATTTAATTTTATCAAAGTTATAAGGTTGGTAAGGTTAGGTATTAGTTCCCATGATCCAGCCAGAACTGGAGGGATCTACCCAGGGACAATCCTCTAGTTAGTGTAGAAGTCCTTAGGTATGACATAAAAAAGGAGTAAATGTAAGAATAAGGGACTAGTTCCGAATGAGATGGAGCTAGAACTGGAACAAACCCAACAAGGTTCTAGTCATGAAGTCTCAGTAAACACTGAAGGGGTTGAAGAATGAAAAAGAAATGTAAGGATAAAGAGTGTAAAGAAAGAATCCCTCCATACACTTAGGCAGAAACCGGGTCAATACATCTGCTGTCAGAATCACAATAATGATTGCTGACATTGAAGACTGACATCATGGACCTAGTGATGCAATGCACAACCCTTCCTATCCACTCAGAATATCAAAAAGATTTCTGTTTCATTTCTCACAGAGACTAAACACGTTATCTATTAACTTTCTCACTCTAAGTTAGTTGATATTGAAAAGGTGGCAGTCCACTCCAGCCTCCGATCACTAAAACCAAAATGCATAATTGAGTCTAGAGCTAAGAGATCATCAATTAATCTCATTAGGATACTATTCCATATTACTTGTTCTTCACGTAATGTGAAAACAAGGTTATCATAAGAGTCCTACGCATTATCCATATGGTTGTGCCAGAACATTTGAGTGACACCTATGTGTTC
>BQNB010060811.1:0-32553 GCA_026074375.1 Tanacetum coccineum
TTCCCCCAACTCCCAAATGTTTTTTAAAAGCCATTTTTTACAACTTTTTAAAAGGCTTAAAAATAAGCAACTTTTACAAAAACACTTATTTTATAAAACAAAAATAAGCTGTAAAGAGTGACAGAATAAGCTTGAAACACTTAATGACTTTTTTGCTAATTGTTTTACTAATTAAGCACTAAAAAGCAAACCACAAAGAGAAATAAGCTAAGGCAGATGATAAGCTATATCTAAAAAGAACTTTTGAACAAAATTAAGCAACTGCAATAAGCTAGAATGACAGATTGATCTAAAAGCTATAAAACTTAGAAATTTTAAGCTAAAAGGCAAATACGCTAAAATAAGCTCTAAACTGAAGGAATTAAGCTAAAATGGGCTTAAACTATCCTAATAAGCTATACTAAACCTAGAATAAGCAAATGCAATAAGCTAATAAGCCTAAATAAGCAAATTAGCTTTTTGGCCAAAACTGATAAGCAAACAGCCAAAAGGGACTTTTCTAGCTTATTTTTAAGCTAGAAAAAGGATCCTTATGGCTTAGTGGCTTATACCACTAAAAAGAATGGCCAAAAAGCTACAATAAGCAACAATGAAAAAGCAGTTTGAAATTCAAATAAGCACTTAAAAAGCTTCATGAAAAGGCTATCTCACACAGATTCAACACTTAGACAAATTTTCTTAAACTTTTGCAATCTTAACAAATCACCACTTTTGAGCTTAAAAATAAGCAAACAAACAGAACCTTATGAACTTATAACCTACAAACAGATTGAGCTTTGACCTCAAAGAGCTTATATCAACAATCAAAAGACATTTTGAAATTCACAATAAGCCACAATAAGCAATTGAAAAAGCTTTTTCTTCTTTTTTTAACACTTAGTTAAAAATGACAGATTTGGCAAAAACTTAAAACAAGAAATGCAGGCCTATTTGTCTATATTTCTAAGGTATTTCAAGACATGCATAAACACAAAAAACATCACAAAACAACAATAAGCAAGATCACAATCAAATAAGCAAATAAGATGAGCTTAAACCTCACAGTTTCAAACCACAAACTCTTAAAACATTAACAATGAGATTTAATACTTAAAAACTTAATCAAACTGAATTTTTGGACTAATTTAAGCTAAACTAAATTGACTCAAGTGCACAAAATAGGTTTTGACCCATTTTGACCCATTAAAACAGTTAAACCAAACACCCCTTTAAGTTTATGAATCCATTTTAAAACTTGATTTAGACTGATTTAAGCCACAAATTACCAAGACCAGATGTTAAATAAGCTAAACAAACAATATTAAGCACATTTCAATATCCAATAAGCACTTAATTAAGCTAAAACAGATTATGCAATACTTTAAGCTATTTAAGACAGTTTATAAGAAAACTCAAACAAATGATATCTAAACTATAAGCAGGCATAAATAAGCAATCAACAATACAAATAAGCATAAATAAGCAGCAATAAGCAAGAGATAAGCACAATAAGCAGTTGAATAGTGAATAAGCTAAAAATGGAAAAATGAAACTTACAAAGGCCCTTGCTCAAAACAGGGCAAATGAGCTCAAAAGAGCTTATCTACAAGCTCTAGCTTATCTAAGATAAGCTAGTGACAGCAATAAGCCCTTCCCTTTTTGGCTTATCTTCCATTTGAGCTTTTTGAGTGATTTTTGGTAAAATAAGCTTAAACCTTACAAACTATGAAAGAGTTTATAAGGCTTAAGTAAACAGCTTAAGAATGTTATAAAAAGAGCTTTTGTGAGCTTATAAAATAGTTTTAAATCATCAAACACTTTAACTTAAAAACGGGGTAAAACATAAAAACTTCAATCTTTCATTATACTTAAAATTAGTACAAGGCTTTTAAGAAAACATTACAATAAGCTAAAAAGACTTAAATTATAAGCTGAAAACTACTAAAACTAACTCCCTAAAGGCTTACAAATGAGCCTATTTATACTAATCAAAAGAAGATTCTAGGACTTGTGCTTTCTTTGTGAGAGCTCTTGCAGGTGTGTTTGTTGTATGAGAGCCTTCAAAGACTCATCTTGGCCATTAAATTTGAGTAGTGTCCAAGTCATATGATCATAGCCCTTCATTTCTTGTCTTATTCTTTAGACGAATAGGGGGTTAGGGGATTTCCAAGGTGGATTTTGGTAGGATAAGGTGTGGGGTGTGTAGACAAAGTGAAGAAGAAAGGGGAATAGTGTCTGGCATTTTGGTGGGTAGTAAGGACAGGACAACTGAAGGAGATGTACAGTTGTTGGCGCAATTTGTTTTTGAAGTTTGGAAAAAGGCAAGAATTATACATTAGTTCTAATACAGGCGAAGTATACCCAGATACATAGGCAAACTATACATGTGGCTCAATACAGGCGAATTATACATAGTTGTATAGGCGAACTATACGCATGTGTCTAACGCAGGAGAATTATACACATACTTAAGGCGAATTATACATGATTTTTTTCTAGAAGAACTAATCTCATAATCTTGGTAATCAAATCTCGTAACCTAATCTAAGCATAATTAAACCTTAACCTATCACTTAGTATTAATTTAGGTCTAGTTTTCCTTAGAAATCTTTAGTGATTGCCTTGGTTTTTTATAAATTGCCAATAGTTAGTGTGTTGTATGATTATGTTTTTCTCCTGGTCTCACGTGTGTTAATACTTTGCCTAGTATCTGTGTGCATAATTCCTAGTGTGAATCAGTCTTGCATCTTCAATCATTCATCGTGATCTAGATTGTCGTTCAGTGATATATATATATATTTGCTTGTATATGAACTGTATGTGATAAATCTTAGCAGAATCATGTCTTCAATCACTGCTCAACAAGCAAAACTTGATCTTGAACTTGTTCCCAAGGAGAAAAGACTTGAGATTAGGAAATGCAACGAAAGACTCAATCCTGGAAAGATCCAAAGAGAACCCACATTTTAAGTCGTTCTAGACGCTCTTGCTCTCACTCCATGCTACTCTGTCTTTCTCATCACTACAGATGTTCCAGTAGTGTACATGCATCAATTATGGGATTCAATTTACAAGCATGACACTTTCTATAGATTTAAAATGGATAAAAGGAAGAGATTCAAACTCATTTTGGAAATCTTTAGAGACATCCTTAAGATATGCCCTAGAGTACAGGGTCAAGACTTTGATATACTTCCTACTGATGAAGAAATTGTGTCTTTATTAAGAGAACTTGGTCACACTGGGGAAATTAATTCACTCAATGATATTGTTGTTGATCAGATGCATCAACCTTGGAGAACTTTTGCTGCTCCCATTAACAAAATTTTATCTGGAAAGACAACTGGTCTTGACAAGCTTCGTCTCTCCAGAGCACAAATCCTTTGGGGTATGTACCATCAAAAGAATGTGGACTATATTGAACTACTTTGGGAAGACTTCATTTACCAGATTGACAACAGAGCCTACAAAAAGCAAGAGAAGATGTACTACCCTTGATTCACCAAAGTTATCATTCACTACTTTCTTACTCAAGACAAGGCAGTCTCTTGGAGAAACAAGATCAGGATGCATACCTCCAGGGATGACTATTTGATTAACACTTTAAGATTTGTCTCTGCAAAAGAAGCAACTCATATCTATGGTGTTATACTTGCTGAATCATTGACCAGTCCTGAGATGAAGGAAACCAAAGCTTACAAGACTTACCTTGGTTTTCCTATAGGAGCTACACCTCCTAATAAGGCGCGAAAATTCAAGAAGCCAGCTTCTCCTCAACTCACTACTATCCCAGTTTCACCTGAAGAACCTACGGGGAAGTCAAAGAGAGTAAAGAGACCTACAAAGAGGTCTACTAAGGCTCCAGAAAGAGTTGTTGTTATTAGAAAAACTCCTAAGATGCCATTGTCTAAGAAGAAGGAAAAGATAACTGTTGAGAAGCGCAAAGGAATTAATCTGCTCTCTAAAGTGGCATTAACTGAAGAAGCTCAGTATGAAGAAGCTAGAAAGAAGAGCTTAAGAGACTTTCACAAGACTCATCCAAGTAGGTCTGGTGCTGTAAAGATCATACCTTTAGTACAAAATGAAGGAACTAGTGTTAAACTAGGGGTTCCCGATGTAACTGAAGAAGAATCATCTGAAAGTGAAGCTGAATCTTAGGAAAATGACGAAGATGATAGCAATAATGAACAAGACTCAAGTGGTAAAGACAGTGATCAAGTGAATGACAATGATGATTGTTGATCCTAATGAATAGATCTTTCTAGCCTGTTAAGGGTGATAGCTAACTTGTGTAAACACAGATTAACTATAAGAGAAACAATGACTAAGAACAATATAAGTTATGCGGAATCTAACTTATACTGCTAAGAAGAACACAATTAACTAACTACGTATATTGATATAATCTGCCAAAGGTTACAGATTTTCTCACTATTGGATCACTAATAACTATGCCGCATAAGGTTCCTTTTATACACCAAGGAAACCCTAATGAGCTTTTCAAAAACGCGTCTAGAGATCATGCATATCTATTCCTAACATTTCTCATGCATATCTCTAACTCTAACTAACATTCTGGATAAGCAGACTAAACTAAACATAAACAGTATTAAGTATACTACTAGTATTAACATCTTTATACTGGCAGACTTAACTGCATACTATTAGAACTAACATACACACTACCAGAACTAACTAATATCAGCAGCATTAACTTCATAATCATAATATATCCCAACAATGACAAAACCCAATCAGACAATGGAAATGAGTCGGATTCCAATCACGAATCTGATGAGAATGAATCGTGTTCCGAGTCTGATCAAGAAGAAAATGAAGAAGAGGATGAAACTGATAAAGATGAAAAGAATGACTAGTTTGTTAAAACCCCGTCCAACGATTCTGATGATGAAGATGAAGCAAATATTACTGATAAAGTTGAAGGTAATGAAGATGAAGAGATGGATTATACTACCAGTCAGCTATACGATGATGTGGATAAAAGGCTGAAAGAACCAGTTGATACTGATAAAGGGTTTATTCAGGAGGAGGGTACCAATGCTGAAATGACTAACATTCAACAAGGGAATGAAAATCCAAAGATCTCTCAAGTCATAGAAGATGCTCATGTGATACTTTCTACTGTTCCACAGAAGACTAAAGTTCCAGTTACTAGCTCTTCTCATTCATCTGACTTGACAGCTAATTTCTTAAACTTTTCAGATATTCCCCATACGGATGTAGAAATTGTTTCTCAAATGGATGTTTATGTCCATCATGAAGTACCAAGCCAGCAAACACCCACACTCCTTATAGTACCTGTCTCGGTTATCACTAATTCTTCACCAGTATTCTCCACCGTCATCCCACAATCATTACCATCCTTCACTCCTCTACCACAACTACCTTTGCCTATAAAAATATGCCTAAAATGACCAAAATATACCAAAAATACATTGTATTTGTATGTTTTGTGATTTATATTGTGCAGGTAACGGATATCTAAGAAAATGACAAAAACAAAGCCAGCATGAAAAAACCAAGCAAGGAATGGAAAAGCGTTTAAAAGTCAAAGTCAAAGTCAAAGTCAAAGTCAGACAATCAAAGCAAATACGAAACAGAGAAATCTTATCGGGCCAACCCGTACCCCACTTAATGGGCCGGATCAACCCAATATACTTATTTAATGATCAAAAGTTCAAAATCCCTTTTATATTAAACCCGACCCAAACTAAGCCCAAACATAAGCCCGTTAACCTATAACCATAAACCCATTAACCCCCTTACACCATTAGTCCCTATACTTTTACACCATTGGTCCTTATGATTTTTCACTTATAGACCCTTAAATTACTAACATGGTGGTCCTTACCCCTAACACCATTACCCCGTTACCCTGTTTACCCCAAAACATATAAAATCCCCACGTTTTCCTGCCAAACTTTCCACACTATTAATCATCTCTTTCTCTCGACTTCTGCACCAACAAACAAAACATCACCATCCCACTAAACCCCACATCACAACACAACAAACCCACCTTGGCAATCCTCTTAAACACCATTGGCTGCAAGAGAAGAAGAAAAAAATTAAAGAGTTGAGATCATCCCCTTGGAGAGCACTCAAGATGGACGGCTTTGATAAACTTTAGGACTTAATCACACAACAAGCACACCTCCTGGCTCACATCACACAAAAGCACCAGTGAATACCCCAAGACTTGAAGAATTTAGTATAAATAGGACCCCTTTGTAAGCCTTTAGGCATATCTAGTTTTTAGTAGTTTTTCAGCTTATTGTATTAATAGTTTAGCTTATTTTCAAAGTCTTGTAACTTATTTTATGAATTAATGAAATTTCAAGTTTTAGCTTAAAATCTGTTTTCCTTAAATTTGTGTTCAAAAGTTATCAAAAGTGTTTTATAAGATCTCATAAACTCATTTGTACTTGTTATAAGCTGTTCACTCAAGTTTTATGAACTTTTACATAGTTCATAGTGTTTAAGTTACTATTTCATCAAAATCATCTAAGAATCTTTCAAACTCACTTGGAGCATGGTGTATAATGGATGGCCATGGGTTAGTGCTTATGTGGATAAGCTATAGGTTGGTTATAAGCTGATTTGAGTGCTTGAATCATTCACAAAACCTATGGATCTTTGTAAGTTCTCAAAAGTCATTTTTAGCTTAAAAAGTTGAATCTGCTTATTGCTGGCTTGCTATGCTTATTATTGCTTATCTCTGCTTTATATGTCTTATTATTGTGGTTTGATGATGTTTTAATGCTAGTTGCATATTAAATCTTGTTTTAAGTTTTGGCAAAAATCTGCCTTAAATAGCTTATAAAGTAGCATAGTTGTTAATCTTGTTATTCTGGCTTATTTAGTTGTTAAAAGTTGTTCATCAGGTTTGTATTTAGCTAAAAATTATCAGGTCTTTGAGGTTTTAGTGTTAAATCTTAAGTTATCAAGCTCAAAATCATGAATATAAGTTTAAAAGGGTGTTTGGCAAAGAACATTACTAACCATTGATATTACTGTTTTGACCCATTTGACCTATTTGGGAGATTTGATTACTAATTTAGAGGCCTCTTAATGTATTTTAGGTATTAGTTTAAGTTTAAAAACAAGTTTTAAGGCTTAGAAATCTTTTAAGTTCATGTTTTCATGTTTATTTTGCTCTCTTAAGTCATATTACCATATGGTATCAAAGGTTTATGGTCCATTTCATGTTATGCAAAAGTTTTGGAAAACCTGTCATACTTGTTCTTCATTTTCAGTCCCAAAACACCCTTTTTGATTCATAGATTTGAACTAGTAAATGGAACCTTATGGACTTGAGCTTCTGAATATAAGCTAATTGAGAGCTTAACTTCATCTATTTGGGCTTGTTTAACATTTCCAAATTCATTAAGTAGGTTTAAATTAGGTTTAAAGTTTGCTAAAAACTGAAAAAAGTTGTTAATCCCCCTGTGATAGTTTTGCTTAATCTTTGGATTTCTTGATGTTTATGAGTTTAAGCTCATGTTTTTAGTGTTGAATCTTGTAGTGTAATAGTTAATCTTAGGTTTTGATTTGTAGCTTCTGAAAGTAGCTTTTTATAGCTTAATCTAGTTTAAAATTAGCTTAAAAATATGTTTTAGTTATGTTTTGTAGAGATTTAAGCAATTCTTCAGCCCTTTTTTCAGCTTATTCCTGGCTTATTTTTAAGTTGTGTAAAAAACTCCTTTTGTTAAAGTTGTTTGTGGTTGCTTATTCTATAAAAGTTTTAAAAAGAAAATAAAAAAATGGTTTATAAAAAAGAGAGGTCACAGGGGTCGAACCTATGACCTCCCCTTTGCACACCCAAAGCATTTAACACACACTCTCTTAACCATTAGCACCAGTAGGGCCATCTGGTTTACATTTGCACAATTAATTACTTATGTCCTTTTAGCCCTTTTTGCTTATCAGCCCTTTGTAGCTTATTTCAAGCTTATTTATAAGCTGTTTTTCAAAATTCTTATTTTTCTTCCATTCTACATAGCTTAAAGTATTTTCTTGTATTTTTCCAGAATTTTCCCATTTACTTTAGTATTTTTAATTAATTTTTTAGATTAAAACTGTTTTTAATTCATAATAAAAATATAAAAGTCAAAAAAATATAATTTTTTTTAGAAAATTTTCCTTTATTATTTAGGACTGTTAAAAATTAAATTTTCATTTGTAGGGTTAAATTTATAGAGTTAAATTTGTAGACTTTAGTTTTTTATAGAACGTGTTTTGAATCCCGTTATCGTTTTTAGTGTTCTAGCCTCATTTGCTTTCGTTTTTAGCGTACCTTTACTTGTTTGAGCATTTTATTTGTAGAAATAGAAAAACAAATCCAATTTGTGATATTCAAGCATTATTTCACAAACGTTACCTCGATTTTCCATTCACACCTCGTCGAGACTCGACCCGGGAAGGTTTTTAGGACTTTTACTTTGGTCAAAAGTGAATATCTTTTAAAAAGCCTCTTGGAATTTTATTGATTGATAATTTTAATTATCCTCTTATTATTATATATTTATATTATATATATATATATATATATATATATATATATATATATATATATTATATAGTAAAAGGTGATTAATTTTATACGTGTCAATTTTTGGCGCCGCTGCCGGGGAGGTTGTGAAACGATTATTGTGTACGTTTGAAGACTAGTGCTTGAAGAACCTTCTCCGTGAAGTTTATTGCTTATTTTGTGAATATATAAAATACAAAAATACAAAAATATTTTATTTTCTTGATTTTCTTTTTCATTATATAAAAACACAAAAATCATTATAAATACTTTTCCTAAAGTATTTGCAATACCAAAAAAAATTGAAAAACCAACAAAACAAATCGTGTTGTTAATCGTTATAATCGGCTCACCTTTGAATTACAAACTATAAAGGGGGTATAAAGAGGGCTTGATCCAAGGAACATCGCCCAAAAAGGAAGAACGCTTTTAAATCGCTTCGGCGTGCGAATTCCTTCCGCGCTCCTGTGCGTAATTTAAAGAGCTACCGTGGACTTTTAACTTCCGATTACCAAAATATTGTGTTTTATTCATAATTAGTGCATGCGCACTCGTTCTCAAACCCGTAACCGTCCTCAATAAAAAGTCCCACCGAATATTAAACCTTTTAATCTTGAAGAACCTATTGAAGATCAAGCTGCTCCCGTAGTTACGATGGCCGATCAACGTACTATGGCGCAATTGCTCCAAGCACCCACTGAGGGTTACGAGGATGCAATCGTTGTTCCCGCAATCACCGCGGACAACTTTGAGCTTAATCATGGTTTGCTCACTCTTGTGCAAAATAAACCATTTTGCAGACTTGATAAAGAAGATCCTCATGCTCACATTCGATATTTCAACAAGATCACTTCTACGTTGAAGTCCCCAAACGTTTCGAATACGTCGATTAAGCTTATGCTTTTTCCATTTTCCCTCGAGGGGGCCTCCCGGATTTGGCTCGAAAAAGAACCCCCTCGTCGGGACACGACCCGGGAAGGTTTTTAGGACTTTTACTTTGGTCAAAAGTGAATATCTTTTAAAAAAGACCTCTGGAATTTTTGATTGTAATTTATTTATCCTCTTATTATTACATAGTCTATTATAGTAAATAAATATAATATATATATATATATATATATATATATATATATATTATATATATATTATATAGTAAAAGGTGATTAATCTTATACGTGTCAACCATCCTTCACTCCTCCACCACCACAATCAACACCCACACCACCACCAACAACTGAAGCTACAAATCCTCAATCTGCACTTCTTGATTTCGCATCAGTCTTCCAATTCAACAACATAGTCACAACATTAGAAAAAGAAGTTGCTAAACTTAAAAAGGAGGATCCTCTTAAAACTAAAGTGACTGCTTTAGTAGATGAACATCTAGACGTAAGTCTAGGAGCAAATAGAGATGAATTCATGAACTTCCTTTCGGCGTCACTCACTGAAAGGATAACAGAGCAAGTTAAGAATCAACTGCCTCAGATTCTGCCAGAGGAAGTATCTAACTTTGCCCCCCTCCCCCAGTGATACAAAGAGTTGTTACTGAGTCACTTGATCATGTTGTTCTAGCCAAGGAGTCTTCTTAACCACAATCTTCATACGAGGCTGCTGCAACGCTTACAGAATTTAAGTTGAAGAAGATTCTGATCGACAAAATAGATAAAAGTGAATCATGTCTGGCAGCTCCTGAACACAAAGAATGCTATGAAGGATTGATAAAATCTTATGATCTCGACAAGACTCTAATTCTCCGCTATAGAAAATGTGTATTCGTTGAAGAGAAGCCGAAAAGACAAAGATAAAGATGAAGCTTCTATGGATCATACCAAGGTTGAAGAAGAGGAAGACTAGTAAGAATTCAGAACCAACAAAAGGTCCAAAAGCTAAAGAATCACAGTCTGGCTCATCCAAAGGCACCAAGTCTCAACCAAAATCTTCTGGAAAGTATGTTCAATCAGAGGAACCAGAGTTTGAGGTTGCAGATTCAGATATGCCACAAGATCAAGAAGGGAATCTGGGTAATGATGATGATGAACCCATGAAAGAGACTGTATCTAAACGTGACTGGTTCACCAAACCTACACAACCTCAAGAACCCACTGATCCTGATTGGAATGTTGGCAAGACTCCACAACAAGGACAAACTCAAAGCTGGTTAATGACTCTTGCATCTTCTGCTGATAAACCGTCAAAGACCTTTGATGAATTGATGAGCACTCCTATTGACTTCTCTGCATACATCATGAATGGCCTGAAAATCACCAATCTGACTCAAGAAACCCTGTTAGGGCCAGCATTCAGACTTCTCAAAGGCACTCGTTCCAATTATGCTGAGTTGGAGTATGACTTTGAAGAATGTTACAAAGCCTTATCGGAGAAACTTGATTGGGAGAATCCAGAAGGCGGGGTGACTGTGTAACACCCCCAAAATTGAGTCGCAGCGGAATAATGTGTCCGGAGCGTACTTCATAGATCAATCGCACAAGAAAAAAGAAACGACCTCTAGAAATAATTGTTTGAAAATACGAATACATGGGATTTATTTGAAAATGTTAATACAAAGCACAACGGCCTTAAGATATGTTCAACAATGAAATAACAAGAATTTAATCATAACAAATATACCAAGCTTATGACTCCACGATAATTTTTATGCATGAGCCTCCAAAAGAGTGTCCCAATGTATCCTTAGCACCTCGTGCATCATTGCCCTGAGAAAACATCTTTAAAATTGTCAACATAAAGTTGGTGTATTCATAAGGTATAAGTAAATCTAAATGTAGGACCTGCAAGAATTTTCCCGGGTGATAAGCAACAGATGCAAATATCACAAAATGTAATTACGTTTCCCTAAGCTCATGACACTGAAGCTCGACATGTATGAATTGCAATATAAATTGCCAACATTGCCCGTGATGATGTTCTTAACCCGCAACATTCCTAATCCGACATGGTATACGTCCGTTGTTCGGTAAACCGGCACAGTGAGCGCTACTCACCCGAACGGGGATGTCAATCCCAAATAGATCTATTTATAACATCCGCGCTCACACAAAGTAATTGATAGTTCATGATAATGGGATCAGAGGGTTATCGCTACTTAGGCAAACACGTAATCATGTAAAATGTGCACTTGCGTCCAATCGTAAAACAATGCATGTTTCTTACCCCAAAAGATGTAAATCATTGATATAGTAAAACATGGGGCTATGAACTCACCTTAGTGAATAAACTGGAGTATATGAATCAAGTGAATGAAAACGTCACGGTAAGACCAGAATGCAACCTAAAAAAAGTATTGTCGTATAAGTACCATGTACTTTGAATAACTAATACCACATATAATTCTATATAGTTACATCACCACCTAAAAGTGTTTGTTTAATTTATAAAATTAAACAAGTTAATTTGTACTTGTAAAATAAATGTCTATGTCCTAGAAATTGTAAAAACGATATACTTGCCCAACAATTCGTTATTTGTCAAAAATACTTGATGTATTATTTATATAACTTCATTATATAAATGCTTTAATAATTTGAGAAAATAATATTTAAAAATGTTATAAATATCATTTTAGTAAAAACGTCGTATCTCTCTCGTGTTAAATCCGTTTGCATATTCTTATACAGTGGCTTGTATTTGAAAGGTCATCTAAAAAATCATATTTTGTAAATATTAAGTCACCGATGAACAGTAACATTTAATAATATTTTATAATTATATAAAACTACTTTTATATAATTAATCGTTATAACTTAAAAACGTCGTAACTTATTCGTTTTAGCTCCGTTTAATACGTTCTTTATATGTATGGTTTCGTATTTGAAAAATATAATCAAATTTTATATTCATTATATTGATAAGCACTGTTATGAACAGTAACAGTATGTGTAAATTTATAAAAATACTTTTTATAAATATTAATTGTTGAAATCGAATTTTTTGAAGTTGTGTTTGTGTGGGGTGAGATGGATTTAATTCCGTTTTTTAGTGATTCTTCGCAACTCGTATTCGTAATTAAAAGTTTCTATCTCAATAAAAACATTTCTATCAGCCACTTGATGAACAGTAACAGGTTTTTAATAAAATTAACTTTAATAAAGTTACTTTTGTTCACTTTATTATATAAACTTGAAAAAGTCATAACTAATTCATTACCCATTGGATTTTCAAGTTTCTTACCTTTTCATAATCATTATGAAATCTAATTTTACAGAAAAATATCAAATATTTTACTCAGATTCGAATTGTATTATTTTTATAACTTTCTTTTATAAAAATACTTTTATAAATGTAAATCTTGTAGAAATCATAACTCCTTTGTTATTTATCCGATTCGTGAGTTCTTTATTGATTTAGAAAGCTAATAATATGTATTATTTTATAAAATCATAAAATATTTTCTCTCAGGTACTGTTTGCTACAGTAAATTCGAAATATGTTTGTAACTTTTAAATAACTTGTTTTAGGTATTAATAACTTATATAAATTATCACAAGTCCTCTAATTTATACAATACACATCTTATATATATATATATATATATATATTAATTCCTCTATATCATAATATGTCCATATTGTTCAAGGATCAAGTCCAACATATTTATTTAATTCCATAAACTTTATAATTAAATAAATAATCAAAACTTAACAAATAATTATATAAACTATCCATTACTTGTAAATCCTTATTTTAAGCATATTGACATATTGTAAACATCATTTTAATTATGTCAAAATAAATTTCGTGTATGATATACATGTTTTTACTTTGTAAACTTTAATATGAAAACCTAGGTGATGATTAACAATATAAGAATCATATAAATCATAAATGAAAAGATTAGGGTTCTTAGAAGACCTTAATGAAGATAGGATGAATGATGAACAAGCTCAAACCCAACCAAGAAACCCTAATTAGAAAATTAGGTTTAGAAAACCCTAATTTTCTTAGAAACCCTAATTGGAAACCTTCCTTGTATAAACCCTTGTTTAACCCAATCCAAGCTTCCAAGACACCTTATATATGACCAACAATGAACCTTGAACACTTGTACTAGCTTAGAAATCAAAATTATGGATTGTGTATGGGTGTGTTAGTGATGTCGTGGGTTGGAGTGAGCTCAAAAAGGAGTTTGTGTGCTTTGTTTCCTTGCAAATGATAAGTGTGAGTTTGCTTCTACTTTATGACTACTATATATAGCCAAGCATGTAAGGAAATACCACTCTTGGTAATCAATCAAATGGTTTTGTGTTACTTCTTTATATGGCCGGTTAGGGGAGGGCTTAGGGTATGGTTTTCATGGTTTTAATATTAGTTTAGGGTTGCTTTGTATAAGAACAAGTATCAGACAAGGTATGGTGTGTTCTTATTTGTGTAAGTATAACATGATGTGAGCTTGAGCATGCCCCATTTTTCCCTATTTCTAGCCGAACTCAACACCCCTTTGGAAGACAATGTGGTGTCACTTTTGAGCTTTGATCCATTGGATAACATATATAACTGTTTAATGATGTTAGTGGAGATTTAGATGATTTAATTTCATATGTATGTGTTGTATATGTATAAATTATGGTTAGGGGCTAAAATAGACAAGTGTTTATGAAGTTTTTGGGTATTATGGGTATTAGTGAGTATTCGTTGAAGTGTAGGTGGGTTCATGGTTTGCCATGCATGTAAAAGTGTAGTTTTATTGCGTTACGTAAACGTTTTACGTAACCAACTAAAATAAAAAGTGTAAAGTTATAAATTATCATCTTAATAACTTTATAACACTTACTTGGCGTAAACATTTAATTGTTTGATGCCCGTTTACGTTAAATGATCATTTTTAGTTCACGCGATTTAGCTTAACGGTAAAAATTAAAAGCGAACGCGTAAAAGCCTAAAAATAAATAATAGAATAAATGAAGTCGTAAATGACCTGAAAATGCGAAATGTTACAAAGGTCATATCAAAAGATGACAATCTGAATATCCAAATAACAAAAAAAAAATTGTGTGCGATAAATCAAAATGGGTTGGAGCTTGACCCATTCATTCACACGGGTAAGAATTGGGCCCAATATGCTGTAAAACAAACTGGAATATAAGATAAAAATTTGTTGAAATATGTACCTTGATCACTCGATATACTGTTGGAATTTGACGTCCCTGCATGTAAACAATAGTAGAAAAAGAGAGATTAGTCTGGTCACCTTATTAAGTATTAATAATAAAGCATCTATCAATACATACAAATGCTACATTGCCACCTTAAATAGTTACTGATAAAAAAAAGAATTATTTGATGAATTGCAACGTAAAAAAGTCACGATAAAAAAAAGTTAATTGATGTATCAAGACGAATTCTACAATTTCATAAAGCTAAAAAGGCGTATGCTATTGGGACCAAAATTTCTCACACTACAAGGCATTAATGAAGTATTTTTATTTAAGGGAGAATCTAATAAAAACTAATAAGCAACATCTATTTTCCCGGACGTACACTATCCATCTATCGTTGTAGCGTGAGTTACACCATCAGGTATCAAACGCTTGGAACAAATTCCTTGAAACAGCTCGTGAGCTTTCTCAAAATCACCCGACCTGCAAAAGTCGCCGAATGCAAAATATTGTAGGTGACGATCTTTCCACTAACCCCTTTACGGCTAATTTCATCTTCCATGTTCACTTCCCGCTATACCACTCATTGCCTGAGCTTATTTCGGGCCGTCCTACTTTCCCCCAGTGGCGGACCTAGGAAGTTAGAGGGTGGGGGGCAATTTTTTTTTTTTTGACAAACGTCGTTGTGCACACTAGGATGAAGACACAAATACAAGGTTTTTACACTGTTTGTCTTCAATATGGAGGGCAATTTGAATTTGCGGTGGGGTGCACTTTAATAAAAAGGTCAAAAAAAAAAATTACACTAAAAACTGAATTTTTTTAGCGAACTATGGAGGGCACCGCCCCCCATACCTTTCAAGTAGTTCCGCCCCTGCTTTCCCCTTTCCTATTTCAGGCATGCAAACATAAAGACCTGCATAATATAGTGAACACTAATCATAAGCCCAAAGATGCTACCTCTTTGAACATGGTCCATTCAGCAGCAAACAACTTGTAAACAACATCTAGACAAATACATTTGCTCATTTGCGCACTAAAAAATAAGCATGCACAACTGTGTTGATCTCGTCGGTGTTAGCAGCCATAAATAAGCGTGGTGTAGTAAGAGGGGAAAGGAAATGTTGGAACTGTTTTGGTTCTTTGACAACATCATCGAGATCCAACTCATGATCACAACCTCCATTAACAATCAACAAAAAGTAGTCCAAATCTCTACCATGTATCACGTCAACAATCAATAAATCAAAATCTTGTTTTCCCAAATTGAATAACAATCTAAAAAGCCAAATTTAATGAACCAAACAGCGCGGCAATACGTCGTATGGGCTAATTGCGCCTTCGATTCAATCCATTTAATGAGCATCAGCAAGATGCGTCAACATGAGAAAATTGAATTGTTATTTAGTAGTCAAATTGATACTATATTACAGATGGTCGAAAACTAATTTGTGTAGTTATTTGAAAACAATGAAACACACATTAGGTATTAAATTTAGTTGAAGTGATGACCATATTACAAATTCAATCCAAACACTAATTTGAGTAACATTGGATAGTTATCCCATCAAATAAGTCAAAGCAGGTTGTATTAATATTTAGTTATAACTAATTTGGGTAGCATTTATCATTACGCGGTCATCAAAAGATCAATTTTAGTTTCTGGTTTCATGATAGGCTTATTATTTATACATCAATGACATTTGTATAAACTCAATCAAGCATAGCCATTACTTATGGTACAACTTTTTTTCCTGACTGGAATGTTTGGCTAAAGAAACATGTTGATTCTACCTCCTTCTGCGGCAAGAACACACTCATCGACAATTCCACAGAAGGCTTTCGCTGGTGGTGAATTCATAGCCGTACGAGCATTAAGGAATTACATAAACTTTTTGAAAGATTACTTTCACTTTACCTGTTGTTTAGCTACAAACTTGTATGTCTCAATCTCGTATCGAGGTCGTCTATACTCTTTAAGCACATCTTCCACTCAAACACCATCCGTCTTCACCGACCTAAACACACAAACCCCAAAATGTGTTGTGTGAATTTGTGTTTTTTGATAAGAGTGGTATTAACACAGTTTGACATACTGATAATTTTGGCAATCGACGTTATTGAAACACATTTTCTTCTATAAAATAGCTCAAACAACAAACCTAATATAAAACACATAATAACACACATTTCATATACTAAGCAATAATCGACTTTTCACCAATAAACATAATAAAATGTGTAAAATACACCAAGTTTTATAAAAATAAAGACACTAAGATGCTACCTGAAGAAGAAGAGTAACATCGTAACTGATGTAGTTACGAACCAAGCCTTGTGACGTAATCTTGATCTCATTCTCATTAATCGATATATCTTCTTTCTTTTATTTAACTTTTCTGAACCTATCCATTTTTTCAGAACACAATAAGCCGAAACCAAGTAAGCTCGCGGACCCAAAAATAAAGTTAAACAAACACCCCCTAATAAGCTTAATAAGAAAAGCCATACCTAAAATAATCAAAAAAGCTATACCTGAATATGAAAATAGCTATACCTGAAATAAAAATAAAATGTGAATACTAAAAATTATCTACTTTTTCCAATAACATCAATTAGAAACCAAACCTTAAAAAAAGGATAACATTAAAAACATGATTAATACCTAATCATTCAAGCTCGAAAGGTATTCAATTTTCTTAGATACGACTTCAATTGTGAATAGCTATAGATAAACATATCGCTATAAAAAATAAGCAATCCAAACACCCATTACCTTTGATGACGTATAGTGTGGACCAACCCGTCCCAGTTATACTATTATGGGCTTACTTGCTGAGGACGTATAGCATAAGTCTAGCATAACATGATCAAGAACCATATCATACTAGACTCGGGGACATGTTGGCGTATAGTCCGGAATGGGCCGGACTCAATGGGCCGAACCCGATAAAAGGGTGGCCCACATCCTATGTAACCCTAACTCATACACTTTATATACAAGGGTAGGATCATCATACCTGGACAGGTTATTCTCTACCACCTATTTATATAACATGCTTATATTATTCTGACTTGACCGTCGGAGGGTGGATACCGGGCTCCGGCCTCGGGTCCCCTTCTAACCGGTTCTTCTTTGTTGGCAGCACTATTCAAGGCCCGAGAAGACGACGAACGGCACCAGGAGAGTCGTCAGGATCGGCCCGACCAAATTATGCATCAACAAGTTGATACATAAATCTCCCAGCAATCTTTCGGCACCAAAAACATCCAAAAGTCAAAACCCTAACTCTTGCCCCTTTAAATTGCTACTGAATCTCAAAGCACAAAAAAAGCTCTAAAAATTAAACCCTAACACCCCGTTTTAATGGTCTCATTTGACTGTGTGAGTGCATTAATTAGGTGTGGATGAATCTGGAAGACTGAAGACGAAAGAGGTGGAAAACGTGTTATTATAACACTGATTTGGACCCGTCGAAATTAACAGGCCAAAGTCAGTCCAAGAAAGAAACTGGAGCCCAGCAAACGACGACGTTTCCTTCCTCAAATGATAATATTTATTATTATATTATGATGATTTTTATGTTTTCTACTTGGGCCAAATGCAATATGGTGTTAATTAGTTATTACTTATTAGATTGAATATAAGGCCTATTCACTCAAAATCACGTAATCACAACTTACACATATACTTATTTTATTTGTTCCTTGAGTGATTTAAAATTACACTTCTAGACAATAAAAATCGCTATCTTTACTTTAGTGTGTTTTCAGTATTTATTTTGTCATTTGTGTTGTAACTTTTAGTGTGTTTTCAGTATTTATTTTGTCATTTGTGTCGTAACTTGAGAATTAGATCTCTTTATATATTTGTCTTTTACATATTTTTAAAGTCTTTTTAATAAAATTTATAAAAGGTAGAATTGTGAGCTTCGTTCATTTAGTACCATAATGTCATTTGTTTACTTTTTTACTTCTTTTTGTTAGTTATTACTCTACAAGTCGATCAGAGTGATTGACACATAAAAATGTAACATTATATGTTATTGCAATGTAGAAAAAGACATTTCGAAGTTTTTTTTTGAACGGCGGCATATTATAAAAAGCTAGCAAACACTAGCAAACAAAAGAATTACATAGAAGTAAGAGTATCAATAGGGTTTCCTAACCAGTCTATCCATCTAAACCTACTCTTAGGATTTCTAGATGAAATCCACAAGAACGAATAATGCACAATGGAGTCCCAAACATTCGCCTTTTTAGGTTTAGAAGACGAAAAAATACAAGCGTTACGAAGTTCAAATAAAACCACAGCATAGCTGAAGCAATCCCTTCAAGAATAAAACTCTAGACTTTTTGACACATGGGTATCATCAAGACCAAGACAACATTCGAGTAATATGGAGACATCCGGAATGTCTCATGTTACACATTCTAGCCAATAAGCCCCAAAGATCATGTGTCTTCTCACACGTGAACAAAAAGATGATCAACGTTCTCCATCATGCGCCTTACAAAATGGGGCTAAGAAAGGGAAATCAACATCGATGCCTTTTTTGGTTCATATTTCCATAGTAGAAAGGGGCCTTTTATTTTTTATCAAGCTCAACCTCATAATGAAAACATAAACTTATGTTGGGCATACATCGGAGCCATTAGTAGACGGTGAAAGTGCCATTAAAGGTGTTCGTCTTTATGGATACGGCAGAAGAACTGAGTAACCAGATTTGTCCAACTCCCAGGTCCAAAGCATTCGGCCGAATCAGAAGAACCACGCTCTCGCGTAAATTGAAATCTACTCGTCTAATTGTTTATGATTCCAGCTCCACCTCTAGGAGTTTCTTAGAACGAAAGGCCTTCTAAATATAATGCGTTGAGCATCCGTGCGACAGTTTATTATCATCCAAAGCATAAACTACGAGGAAAGGATCCTTTAATGGGCGTGTTCCCACACCATTTATCACCCCAATAGATGATCGAATTCCCATCCCAGACGAGCGACCTCACAGAGCTATAAGATCAATTCCCTTCGCTTGAAGATGACGAGATGTGTTCTTACTAGATTTATATGTATTCCACGGGCTGTGAGGAAATTTACCAACCCTACCGCTTCCAATGCCTCCATCTATGACCATGTATATCTTTAATTTACGTTAAACCCATAGGCTGTTAGAAGTAGTACGAAACTCCAATCCCATTTAAAAAGCACAGCAACGTTTTAAGCAAAGTTACTTTCCAATACAAGACCCACCCATTAGCATCTTTTACATCAGTAACACAAGAATTCCACTTATCCCATGAAATCTTTTTTATCAATCAGAATCACCTCGATGAAAAATCTATGCGTATAGACTCTAAACGTTTTGCCACAGTTTAGGGGCATCTAGAATTATAAACGACATATCAGTATGTTGTGGAGTTTACCTAGGACAACGCTTGCCTTGATTAGAGATAAGCGACCTCTAACTGATAATAACTTAGCTTTCCACCGGTTCATCTTTGATTCAAACTTTTGAACAACACGCTTCCAATTGTCGCAGCGCCCCATGTTACAACCAATGGGCACGCCTAAATACATCATAGGCAGCTTAGCAACCCCACATCCGAGAACAAGAGCCATGCTTGAAACTTCCTCATCAAGGACATTGACGCCTAGAATTTTGCTCTTATGCACATTAATTTTTAAACCAGACACCGTATAGAAGCATCGAAGCAAACATAACAGATTATATGCGTTGGAATGAGACCACTCTCCAACAAAAATGGCATCATCAGCGTATAATAAGTGGGAAACATTTATATTACCACGACCTATGGAGGCGCCTTTAAACAAACCCGTAGCAACTGCCTTAGAAACGAGAGCATGTAACCCCTCCATGGCGAGGATAAAGAGGAAGGGAGACATGGGGTCTCCTTGTCGAAGACCATTAAACATATCCAACTCAGGAGTAGGCGAGCCATTAATCAAAATAGAGGCCCTAGAATTCTTTAAACAACCAGAAATCCACATACGCCATTTGAAACCGAAACCTAGCTTCTCCATAATCACATCAAGGTAGTCCCATCTCAACGAATCAAAAGCCTTCTCGAAATCAACTTTAAAGACCATAAGAGCTTTGCTCCTCTTACGATACCATGCCATACATTCATTCAAAACTAAGGGACCATCTAAGATATTTCTTCCTTTTATAAAAGCCGATTGCTCAAAGCTTACACAACTCCCAATAACCGTGCTTAGTCTATTAGCTAAGAGCTTACCAATAATTTTATATTGGCAACCAATTAAACTTATAGGCCTAAAGTCCGACACAAATTTCGCATCACCAATTTTAGGAATCAAAGCAATGAAAGAGGAGTTACACCCTTTTGGGAAACATGCCGATTGAAAAAAATTCTCTAACGAACCGCACCACATCATTTTGAATAACATCCCAAAAAGTTTTGAAGAATTTAAAAGTGAAGCCATCCGGTCCCGGGGCTCGATCACTACCACAGTTCCAAACAGCCTTCTTGATTTCTTCATTAGACACATCACACTCCAAAAACTCTTGTTGCTCAACTGAAATCTGTTTAAAATCCACATCTTCTATGATAGGACGAGAAGCATTTCGAAGTTAGTGATGATGTTGTTATGAACCGCTTTCGATGTATGTCTTGTGTCACAAACAGTAACAATACGGTTTTTCTAACTGTGATTTTGACCCGAAAAATGTGACCCGATAAACCCGATCCGGAAAAAAAAAATTAGAACTATAAATTTTTTATATGAGATTATATGTAGTGCACACCCTATGTTAAAATTCTAGATCCGCCACTGACCGTCACAATCTCTAGATTTGTCGTTTTGAAGTCAGTTTTACACTTGACAAAAAAGTGTTAGGCTTTATTTGAACAAAAATGTTTTTAATTGTTATTATTTAAACTACACGTAATAGCACATATACAACGTGATGTTTTTATTACAGACAAATGGAACACGCGTCTTAGATAGCAAAGATGCAAGACTCGGTCTCGTGAACGAGCAAGTCGTGTAGTGTGTGTTTGTGTGTGTACGCACGTGTGTTGTTTAAGTAGTGTATATTTTGATAGTGAAGTTGGTTGCTTTATTATACTAACTCGGTAGTGAGTTGGTTCTAAAAATAGAAAGTTCATGTAGCCATGATGGCTGCAATTTTATAGTTTCCTTATGGGTTAATGGCATATAATAGCAACGTACTTTCTCATTTGAGCCATTATCAGATATGAACTCCAAAAAGTATCACAATACCCATCGACCTTTATATGAACTGATCTGATATCAGCAACTTGACCATTTTTTCTTACAAAATTCACGTCATGCGACACATGTACATGTCATGTCACTTCTTTTAGAGCGTTAGGTTCCATGTCAGCCCCTAATACACACCGTTAGGTTGTCTTCCCTAATAAAAACACATATAACCCTAACACTAACGCATACAACCTAACGGTGTGTATTAGGGGCTGACATGGAACCTAACTGCTCTAGAAGAAGGGATTATGACATGTACTTGTGTCTCATGACGTGAATTTTGTAAGAAAAATGTTTGGTTTAAGTCTGCTTATTTATTATCGGATCATGTTCATATAAAAGATTCGATGGGTTTGTGAGACTTTTTGGAGTTCATATCTGATAATAACGAGAATCCGAGGATTTAAGAGCTTGTGCGGCTGTGTGTGCGAAAATGGCGGAATTATTAGATAACTGTGGAAGATTCAACAGTGATTGCTTGACCTATTTATACTGCAGCCTCGATATTCGTGCCTATTTGGATGATTGACGCGTGTCACCTACTTTTTTTTGAAAGGTTGGGATTTGGGGAAGTTCAAACAGCTCTGGGCCCACACGTCCCATCCTTTGTCAGTTATCCACGTTTTCCGATAGAGTGTCCTGCTTTTTGGCGGGCGGTCCATGTGATGGTTACGGTAAGGCGCGTTCTGTTCACCTTTAGTCTAGTAGCCGCGACCTCTTGGCCACGGCCACGCCTACTAGACTGGGGGGACATGATGACGTATAGTACGGACCGGGCACGACCCCATACTTCTTTGTGGGCTTAACCTGTGTCGCGGTCACGGGTCGCGGACCCGCTAGTGTGTCACGGTCGCGGTTATGGACACCTGTCCGGAACGCGGCTTTCATGGCACGGTCTCCAACGGTTGTATTCTGCATACAACTGATTTATGCGCTATTTCAGGGACGGATAACCCTAAATTAAGTAGGGGATATATTCTGTTAGTTTAAATAGGTCAAGATAATGTCAAATCCCGGTTTTGTCGGATAAGGCTTAGGCCGAATTATGGGGAAACCCTAATGAGCAAGAGGCCTATAAAAGGATCAACAATCATCATCAATGAGGTATCACTAAAAACCCTAATCATACTTGATTACTCTCCAAAAACCATATACTTACTCTCACGCCGGAGGCTAATCGTGGGATCCGCTCCCACGATAAGGTTAACGCGTGTTCTTTATTCCTTGTGCAGAAGTCCTCAACGAAATTCACTTGGTGCAAGAATAAGGTTCATCAGCCCGAATAACTACATATTCGGGCCAAATCAGATCCAACCTAACTTTTACATCAACAAGTTGGCACCATCCGTGGGACCTGACACTGGGAATCACTCTGAAGAATGAGCGCAGCGGCTAACACAACCCCAATTGTGACCACCGTCACAAAAACAGCGAACAAAGAAAAAACGCAGAAGAAAAGGGATAAAGTTAACATCCAAGACTTCTGTGAGGAACGCTATGAAGACATCTTACCCATTATCATGGATAAAGTCCGTAGCGATAAGCGAAAAGAAGTTCATAACAGACTGGACTTCGTGGAAAGCTCCGAGAAAGGTCGGAGAATAAGAAAGGGTTCTCAAAATTCAAGTGCTGGCGTCTCACCCGTGAGATACCACACCTTTTCAAGGAGGCCTAGGGTCCAGGACCGCTTGAGATACAATGACGGGAATGTGTTCAATCGTCTGAGCCGTCGAATGAGAAGTGTACACGAACGGCTCAGCGATACCTACTCACCAAGCATGACAAGGTCTAGACCGAGCAGGACAAGCTCTAGGGATCCTTCCCACATTAGAAGTCGCTCCCCCAGTAGAGACCGCCCCCGACACAAAGATCACCTCCGTAACATTGAAGAGTCGTACGATGGTATCTACTCCTCCCAAGGGACTAGGACCAAGTACAGAGGACCCCCTCGAGACAGACGTCGATCCAGAAGCATAAGGAGATGGAGAGAAAACAAATTTCCATTATCCCGCGGATCTGAAAGCAGCACCAGTGACACGAGCCATTGTAAGTTAAGAGATAAAAGGCGCAAGACGCTAGAGGAAGACCTGGCTGTACCTTGGAGCTGCGAGGATGTGGATCCGTTTACACCTCGGATTCGCAACTTCAGAAGCTCGAGGAAGACGCGAATACCCAACAACGTGAAAACATATGATGGAACTGGAGATCCAGAAGACCACTTAAAGGTCTTCCAAGCCTCGGCCAAGTGAAACGATGGACAATGCCTACATGGTGCCATATGTTCAATTCCACCTTAATAGGGGCCGCGAGGGTATGGTTTGATGAATTACCTCTGGAAAGCATCGATAGTTACAAGGATCTAAAAGCAGATTTCCTCGTGTACTTTATGCAAAAGAAGAAGCATGTGAAGGACCCAATGGAAATTCACAACATCAAGCAAAAAGATGGAGAGACGATTGAGGAATTCATGGAGCGTTTCAAAGTTGAATCTGGATGTATGAAGGGGGCCCCGGAGTGCATGAAAATCTCTGGATTCATGCATGGAGTCAATAACCTCGAGCTGACGAAACGTCTCAATGAACACGTCCTAAAGACTCTGGAGGAGATGATGACTACGACCGCGGCTTTTATACGGGGAGAAACTGCGGCCGCGTCAAAAAAGAAAGTTCACACCCCTTGGAAGCCGCAAGACCAGTTCAAGCGGCATAACTCTGAGCGAAGATCTGACTTTCGAAACCAACCAAGGGATGGACGGGGATCAAGCAAGTTCACCCCCTGAATAGGATGCCAAAAGAGATCTTCGCCGCTGAGTCGGAGAAGTTTAAACCACCACCTCCTATGGTGACTCTGGCAGACAAAAGAAGCAGCAACAAATTTTATGAGTTTCACAACGACAAAGGACACAGTACAGACGAATGCATGTAGCTAAAGAAGCAAATCGAGGAATTGGTAAAGGCGGGTAAACTCTCACACTTTATCAAAGAAATCAGGCAAGACAGAGATAAACAGAAGAACGGAGAAAAGGAGGCCCCGACCAGAGAGAAAGCTGGGGCCATCTATATGATACAGCCGTGGCACAGAGTGACTCGACAGAAGGTGACGTTGAGTTTTGCTTAGGTAAACGAGATCACGTTCCCTCCGTTGTCTGCCAACAAGGGAACAGAAGGTCCATTGGTCATAGAAGCAGAAATCGGAGGACACGCGGTTCACCGTATGTATGTGGACGGAGGCTCCTCGATGGAAGTTCTTTATGAACATTGCTTCAACCGGCTCCGGCCAGAGATTAAGAGTCAAATGGTTCCTGCCACCACATAATTAACCGGCTTCAGCAGGGAAACTATATGGCCGATGGGGTAATTAAGGTTGTTGGTAACCATAGGAGATGCAAAGCACTTTACAAAAGCGTAGATGAATTTTATGAAAGTAAGGTCACCATCGCTATACAACGGCATTATTGGGAGACCTGGGATCAGAGAAATCCAAGCGGTACCATCCACGGCTCATGGAATGCTCAACTTCCCAGTAGATGGTGGAGTAGTGACTATCCGTTGCACTATCCTGACACCAAATGAGTGCGCTACCATCACGGCAACTTCAAAAGACTCCATGAAAAAGATTGAAGGAGGTCAGGAAAATTTAAAGGTAGCAATACATCATGACTTTCTAAACCAAGAGGTAGCTCTAGGAGGAACGCTATCCATTGAAAGACGGATGGCACTATGCGCGCTCCTGAAGAGGAATCTAGATATATTTGCATGGCAGTCATCCGACATGACAGGGGTACCACGGCAGATAGCCGAACACAGACTCAATATCCGGGACGGATACCCCCTGGTCAGACAAAAAAAGAGGGGCCAGGCTCCAGAACGAGCCAAGGCCATCCAGACGGAGGTACAGAAGCTAGTGAAAGCAGGGATTATGCGCGAAGTCTACTACCATGATTGGTTATCTAACCCAGTCATGGTAAAAAAGCATGACGGCAGCTGGAGAATGTGCGTAGAATTCACGAATCTAAACAAGGCCTGCCCGTAGGATTGTTACCCCCTCTCGAAGATTGATTAGAAGGTCGAATCCCTCTGCGGTTATCCTTTCAAGTGCTTCTTGGACGCATACAAGGATTATCATCATATACAAATGGAGGAAGATGATGAAGAGAAAACGGCCTTCCATACCCCTCATGGAGTTTATTGCTACATAAAAATGCCGTTCGGTCTCAAGAATGCTGGAGCCACGTATCAGCGGCTGGTAGACAAGGCATTTGAAAAGCAGGTGGGCCAGAATCTAGAAGTATACGTTGACGACCTGGTTATCAAAATTCATACAGAAGCAGAGCTTCTAAGAGATATTAAAGAAACGTTTCGTACGTTACGAAAGATCAATATGAAACTTAATCCAAAAAAATGTACGTTCGGAGCAGTTGAAGGGATGTTCCTAGGATATATGATTGGCCCGGAAGGCATAAGACCGTGCCCAGAGAAGATAGAAGTTGTGTTGCAACTTCCATCCCCACGGACAGTCAAGGAGGTTCAGAGCCTCAACGGGAAGTTACCTAGCCTAAACAGGTTCGTATCTAAGTCAGCGGAAAAATCCTTGCCGCTCTTCAAAACCTTGAAGAAATGCGTAAAAAAGAGCGATTTCCGTTGGACACCAGAAGCAGAGCAAGCTTTCAAATAAATGAAATAGCATATATCAGAACTCCCCATGTTGGTGGCACCAAGGGCAAAGGAAGAGCTAATAATGTACTTATCCACCTTCCAAGGAGCGGTTAGCGCTGTCTTGATGACAGAAAGGGACTCAATCCAGACGCCAGTCTATTTTGTCAGTCGGGCTTTGCAAGGGCCTGAATTAAACTATACTCCAATGGAAAAACTAGTCCTAGCATTGGTCTTCGCGGCCAAGAGGCTACGAAGGTACTTCCAAGCCCATCCTATCGCAGTTATTACGGACCAGCCCATTAGGCAAGTCATGTCGCTCCCTGAGGTAGCGGGGCGACTGTAAAAATAGAGCATCATGTTGGGGGAACATAACATCACACACCGGCTATAGACATCAGTAAAGGGCCAGATCCTAGCAGATTTCCTTGTGGAGAAACCAGAGGAAGCCTCAGCGGACATGTCAGAAAAGGAGGCCCCACAAGAACCATGGACGCTATTCACAGATGACTCGTCATGTATTGATAGTTCGGGCGCGGGTCTGATACTAACAAGCCCAGAGGGGGAAGAGTTCACCTACGCGCTAAGGTTCCAGTTCACTGCCTCTAACAACGAGGTATAGTACGAGGCATTACTAGCTGGGCTGCGTATTGCGGCACAAATGGGGGTACGCAATATACGAGTAAGCGTCGACTCTAAGCTCGTGGCAAATCAAGTCCTAGGAACATATATCGCTAAGGAGGAAAATATGATCAAGTATCTGGAAAAGGTAAAATCTTTAGTGAGTGGCTTTGCTAGTTTCTCAATAAGCCAGGTCCCGAGAAGCCAAAACAAAAAAGCGGATGCACTGAGCAAAATTGCATCAACCAGTTTTGCACATTTGTCAAAACAGGTCCTGGTCGAGGTACTTCAAGAAAAGTCCATCCAAGAGCAAGAGGTGGCGGCCGTGGTCGAGGAAGAAGGCCCAACCTGGATAACACCCATAACAGAGTACCTGAAAGATGGGGTCCTCCCGGACGACAAGAAGGAGGCTAGTAAACTCCGCATCAAAGCCAGACAATATGAGCTGATGGACGAAATCCTGTATAGACGCTCGTTTTTACGGCCGTGGCTTAGGTGTGTCGGTCCGCTCCAGGCGGACTATGTGATTAGAGAAATACATGAAGGGTCGTGCAGCATGCACGCTGGACCGCGATCCGTGGTCGCCAAAGCCATGCGGTCCGGATATTATTGGCCAACCATGCACAGGGATGCACGGGATATGATACTCAAGTGCAAAGATTGCCAAGTACATAGGCCCGTGCCAAGAAACCCTCAGCAGCCGCTGACTCCAATCACATCCCCGTGGCCATTTTACAAATGGGGAATCGACATTGCGGGTCCTTTTCCGGAAGGACCTGGGAAGGTCAAGTTCTTGATAGTCGCCATGGATTACTTTACAAAATGGATAGAAGCAAAGGCGGTGGCAACCATCAGTGGCGGTCAAGTAAAAAAGTTTGTCTGGGACAATATAGTGTGTCGCTTTGGGCTTCCGGGAGAGATAGTTTCGGACAACGGTAAGCAATTCAGCGACAACCCGTTCAAAGATTGGTGCGAGAAGTTAAATATCACACAGCGCTTCGCCTCGGTAAAGCATCCGCAGTCCAATGGGCTTGTGGAAAGAGCGAATAGAAGCCTAGGAGAAGGAATCAAAGCTCGCCTGGGCGAAGGAAACAAGAATTGGATAGAGGAAATCCCTCACGTCCTTTGGGCTCACCGTACAATGATCAAGTCAAGCAATGGGGACACTCCCTTCTCTTTGACTTACGGCACGGAAGCCGTCATACCCGCGGAAATCGGAATGCCAACATACAGAACCGCGGTAGTGGATGTAGTGCATAATGATGATGAAATTAGGCTAAACTTGGACCTATTGGAAGAAAGACGTGAACGAGCAGCAATCCGTGAAGCTAAAGCGAAGTCAAAAATGACGAGGTATTACAATGCTAGGGTTCGTGGTGTCACTTTCAAGCCTGGGGACTATGTCTACCGTAGTAATGAGGCAAGCCACGCAATGGACGGAGGAAAGCTTGGACCAAAATGGGAAGGACCTTACGAGGTCACTGACGTACTAGGCGATGGAGCATACAAGCTAAGGTCTACGGACGGAGCGGTCCTTCCGCGGACGTGGAACATTGCCAACCTCAAGAAATGTTATCTTTGAGCCACGGCTCACGCATGGATTGGGTTCGTGACTAGGATCTTTAATAAAATAATCCATGTATTTTTTTTCCTTGCCGGTGCGTTGGATCCTCCCCTACCCGCATCTCTCTTTCGGCGTCTCTTTTTAATGGTAGGCCCCATGGAAACTACTTCTTTTTTTAGATCGGGTTCCACGGCAGCCTTTGTGGCCTCTGCATCATCTTTCATGGGGATCTTTTGTTCCGCCACGGTTGTTCCATGAACCCCAGCTTCAGCACCCTGTGTTACTGGCGGGGGAGCATCCTCATTTAAAAAGTCCAGAGGGGACCTCTCCACGGTGGAGGGTGTCCCCGAAGATGTGGAGAGCTCAGCCGCATCCACCATTTGGATCACACGGATTGCGGTGGCTGTCAGTAGCAGCACCTCATGAGCAGTTCATTGGCGGGTCTCGGTCTTGACCTTGGTGGGGTTTGGGGCTTTGATAAGATTAAACAAATCCATTTCTGCAAAACAAACAGGTAAACGTTAACGTATATGGATGTTTATATATGTGGGAAACAAGAAAAATAATTAAACACCCACCCTGGTCGTTGTCATTTAGAAATATGGGGTACTCGTCATCACGTAAGAAGAAGTTCCGGCTTAACCCCACTAGACATAACAGCTCCTCTGGTTGTTTTTGGATTGGGGTACAATGCGTGTCAAGTGTCGCCACATCCACCACGGAGTAGGTATTTGCCTTTGGCTTATCATCTTTTGTCGCAGCCATGCGCCAAGCCACAACGGTGGGGAACACCTTCTCGTCCACCCAGAAAAAGCGGTCGTTCCAATTTTTTAAGGAGTCGAGTGGTTTAGTATAACATTGTGGGGTATTTTTTCCTGGTCTTTTGCTAAAAGACATCCACCCCGAATTGTACGATAACACGTAGAAGACATAGAATAGGTTCACGATTGGAATTATATTTAGTACGCGACAGTTGATTTCGAAATGGCTAACTTTCGCAGCACCTATCACCGATAGTTGCGAAAGGTGGATTTGGTAGCATCCAAGGATGTCGAAGAGAAATTGCGAGATGGGGATGCGAAAGTTTACAAACTCAAATTTTTTTGTATAAACGCCTACCTTACCCTCTAGGAAGTCAACGATGTGATCCCCGGGACCAGGCAGCTCTGGGTGCAGATTTTCTGGTGTGTAGTACTCTGATGCGAACTCTAAAAGATACTCTTGAGATATGGTTGACACAGTGTCCTCGAGTTGTATGGTGTCCCTACCAATTTTTACCTAGTTTGCTAAAAAGGCGTAGGGTACTAACCTGTGGTAACGAGAATCCGAGGATTTCAGAGCTTGTGCGGCTGTGTGTGCGAAAATAACGGTATAATTAGGTAACTGTGGAAGTTTCAACAGTGATTGCTTGCCCTGTTTATACTACAGCTTCGATGTTCGTGCCTAGTTAGATGATTGACGCGTGTTACCTACTTTTTATTTGAAGGGTTGGGATTTAGAGGAAGTTCAAACGGCTTTGGGCCCACACGTCCTATCTTTTGTCAATTATCCATGTTTTCCGATAAAGTGTCCTAATTTTTAAGGGGCGTTCCATGTGATGGTTAAGGTAAGGTGCGTTTAGTTTTTCACCTTTAGTCTAGTAGTCGCGACCTCTTGGCCACGGCCACGCCTACTAGACTAGAGGGACATGATGACATATAGTACGGACCGGGCATGACCCATACTTCTTATGGGCTTAACCCGTATCACGGTCACAGATAACGGACTAGCTATTGTGTCACGGTCGCAGTCACGGACACTTGTCCGGGATGCGGCTTTCATGGCATGGTCTCTAACAGTTGTATTCTGCATGTAAATGATTTATGCGCTATTTCAAGGAAGGATAACCCTAAATTAAGTAGGAGATATACTCTGCTAGTTTAAATGGGCCAAGATAATGTCAAATCCCGGTTTTGTCAGATACGGCTTAGGCCGAATTATAGGGAAACCCTATTGGGCATGAGGCATATAAAAGGATCAACAATCATCATCAATGAGGTATCACTAAAACTCTAATCATACTCGATTACTCTCCAAAAATCATATACTTACTCTCACGCCGGAGGCTAATCGTAGGATCCGCTCCCACGATAAGGTTAACGCGTATTCTTTATTCCGTGTGCAGGGATCCTCAACGAAATTCACTTGGTGCAAGAATAAGGTTCCTCAGCCCGAATAACTACCAATTCGGGCCAAATCAGATCCAGCCTAACTTTTGCATCAACAGATAGGTTAACTATTTTTTTTCATAAATCTCAACAATCTAAATGAATGGTGTGTGCATGCACGCCTCTAGAAAAAGCCGGTTACAAATTTGCAATCACTTTGCAAATAAAATTTCAGTTGACGAGCAATGGTATACAAAACGGTTGCAAATTTGTTGAAAAAAATATAAACACATAAACAAATGGGTTAAAATCATGAAATAGTAACTAACTTTTAGTTTTGTTCTAATTTAGTCACTGCAACTTTCTTTTGATTATAAAATAATAATCAAGTTTGAAAAGTGTTCCGTTTTAGTCACTCAAAGTTTTAATAGTGTTCTATTATTATGTAATTGTTATGTTTGAGTGACTAAAACGGAACACTTTTCAAACTTGGTTATTATTTTATGGCATATATCTTTTTTCACCTGTGCATAAGTTAGTTGTACATTAAGTTTGTTGGGGTTAGTGAAATGTAAGGGTTGGGTATTTATTGTTAAGGTACAACCAAATAATGCACATATAAATACCTTAATGATAGTTTTTTGAACAATTACACAATAATGGAACAATATTAAAACTTGGATGGTTTTGTGATTAGTTTATAATTTGAGTGACCTAATTAGAACAATCATCAAACTTCGTTATTATTTGGCAACATTTTCCCTAAACGAAAACACAAACACAAAAACAATACAAGAAAAAAAACACAAATATCATATAACGCGTGTCACATAAGTAACGAGACTCCCATGGCGCAATTCTTAATTGGTATCATAGCGTTGCATGTAAGTGATGAATTTTTATTTACTTATGTACTTTGTCGTCGATCATAACTTTAGGTGAGTGGTGGGTTTATTCGTTTGAAAATTTGGGTTTCTTGATTTTGCTGATTAAAGTTGAAATTATTCTAGGGGTTTTGATCTAAATGATGAGCAGAACACTTAATTGTGTCTCACACATCATAATATTTAACCAAAAATGCAGCTTGTCGTGTTAGGCTTTCTGTTCAATCATAGTTATATAGTGGTTGCATGTTGTATTTTGTAGTCATTTGTAGAGATATTTTGAATACAATTGTTTCATGTTGTAATTTTGATTTTTTAGATATAATTAATCATTTATATAATGGCAAAGCAAACAATAACGTTTAACACTTGGATAGCTATGATGATTCAGTTTTTGGCATGGCAAAAACCGTATGGCATAAAATGCAACTTGTTTTTTTTGCAACCAATAAGACATCTATGTGAGTCGTAATTTTGGTATTGCAAACAAGAGTATGCCATAAAATGTAGGACTCCTGTGATGATTCGGTTTTTGGCATGGCAAAAAATGTATGGCATAAAATGCAACTTGTTTTTTGCAACCAATATGATATCCACGTGAGTCGTAATTTTGGCATTGCAAAAATCGTATAGCATAAAATGTAGGACTCCCAAATGATATCATAACACACAATATGTTCTATGGGGAGTGATAGAGAGAGAGGGAGAGAGAGAGAGAGAGAGAGAGAGAGAGAGAGAGAGAGAGAGAGAGAGAGAGAGAGAGAGAGAGAAA